>RWGY01000959.1:0-84894 GCA_007726485.1 Eragrostis curvula
GGCCGAAAGCGGCGAGGCACCGTGCCCCCTGCCGCTGCGGTTGACTTCTCTGCCAACATGCCATCGCCATCCTTCACCCAACCCACCGGAATGTGCAGTCCTACAATTAAAAACCCTTCAGGTCAGCATGGCAAGGACCAAGAAGTAATACATGGCAGCTGCAAGCTACAAATTTCGTTTATGATTTCCACCATTGAGCATGCATTGCTTCCTATATCATGCTTCATATTTATCATCTATCATGCAGAATCTCTAATAATAATATCTTCAGTAGTCACGCCTATACGTTCGCTTCGCTGCGAAGCAGCAACTGAAACACTGTAGCTGCTGCAAAGCAGCGAGGCGAACATGCTACTGCATATCTGGTTAGAACAATATCCATTAATATCTATTTGGTATGCAGGTTCTATCCTTAGAGGGGCATGGTTCCGTGCTGATTATAATAATCATGTCCATCAAAGCAGCCAAAGGAGAGGAAAGGTAGAGTGAAAACGACGGTTAGGCCAATTTTGAACAGAGGTCAAAAGATTTCTGACCTTGGGATTTTAGAGCAAGTTGACAGGGACAATAAGTTTGCCGAAGAAAATATGGGTCTCCCACGGCTGAGTGCTTGCACAATCACAAGTCAAAACCGAAGCACGCCACGCCGCCCCCTGACCTCCCTGCTACACTGTCCCGTCGTCTCCCACCTCTCCTCCTTGCCCTCTCTCCAGTCTCCACCATTTTTGCTTGGAGTGCAAGCGCCCAGGAGAGGCCAGCTTTACGCACCACATGGCTTAGATGTCGTAAAAGTCCTGAAAAGGCCAAACAAGAAGGCTTCTTCCCCGCTCAGCACCACCACTGCACCCCCTCTTGCTGCCATGGAGCATTTCTTGATGCAACGTACCACCACATGGCCACTCCGTTTCTTCCTCTGCTCGCCGATCCTGCTGCTCTTCGTGGCTCCAGCTAACTCCCTTACCCAAAGCTCTTGCGACCAGCGTGATCTTGATGCCCTGCAAGGATTCTCCAGGGGTCTCTCTGGAGGAGGATTCAGCGGCTGGACGTTTCCAAACTCGAGCTCCGACAGGGCCAGCTGCTGTGCATGGCCTGGTGTCACCTGCGACGATGGTGGACGAGTCATCGGGTTGGACCTTAAAGGCAGGAGGCAGGGGGGAGAGCTGTCGCCCTCGCTCGCGCAGCTGGACCAACTCCAATGGCTCGACCTCTCCGACAACAATTTCCGCGGTGCCATTCCGGCGCCTGTGCTCCAGCTCCAAAGTCTGCAGCGGCTCGACCTCAGCTACAACGACCTCACCGGCGCATTTCCAGCAAACATATCGCTCCCGCTGATTGAGGTCTTCAATATATCTTACAACTTCTTCAACGGCTCCCATCCCACGCTTCGTGGTTCACCGCAGCTCCAGGTGTTCGATGCAGGGTACAATTTGTTTGCCGGGCAAATTGACACAAGCATCTGCGAATCATCTGGTGTGATCCGTGTGATGCGTTTCACGTCAAATCTCTTCACTGGGGACTTCCCAGCAGGTTTTGGGAACTGCACAAAGCTCGAGGAGCTATGTCTTGACATCAACAGCATCTCCGGAAGCTTGCCAGATGACCTATTCAGGATGGCCTCTCTGAAGAACCTGTCTCTGCAGGAGAATCAGCTCTCTGGCAGGATGAGTCCAAGGTTCAACAATTTGTCCAGCCTTACAAAGCTGGACATATCTTTCAATTCATTCTCTGGATACCTTCCAAATATTTTTGGTAGCCTTGGCAAGCTGGAATACTTCTCTGCGCAGTCCAACTTCTTCAAGGGCCCATTGCCTTCCTCTTTGTCCCACTCGTCGTCACTGAAGATGTTGTACCTGAGGAACAATTCACTGAATGGAGAGATCAATCTCAATTGCTCAGCAATGACACAGTTGATGTCACTTGACCTCGGGACAAATAAGTTCATGGGTACAATTGATGGTTTGTCAGGGTGTCATCATCTGAGAAGCCTGAACCTTGCCACAAACAACCTCAGTGGTGAAGTCCCTGCCGGTTTCAGGAAGCTTCAGTTGCTAACCTACATCTCACTGTCAAACAATAGCTTCACAAATGTGCCTTCAGCATTATCTGTCCTTCAGGACTGTTCAAGCCTAACGAGCCTAGTGCTGACGAAGAATTTCCATGATGGGAAGGCCTTGCCGACGACTGGAATACATGGCTTTCATAATATCCAAGTGTTTGTCATTGCCAATAGCCATCTTTCTGGAGTGGTACCACCATGGCTAGCTAATTTCACACAGTTGAAGGTGCTGGACCTGTCATGGAATCAATTGGTTGGGAACATTCCTCCATGGATTGGTGATCTTGAGTTCCTGTTCTATTTGGATCTTTCCAACAATTCACTTTCAGGGGAAATTCCGAACAGCTTGTCAAGCATGAAGGGACTTATAACATGGAACATCTCACAGCAATCTACAGAGACTGATTATTTTCCTTTCTTCATAAAAAGGAACAAGACAGGCAAAGGATTGCAGTACAATCAGGTTAGCAGCTTCCCGCCCTCCCTAGTTCTCAGTCATAACAAGCTCACGGGTCGCATATTGCCGGGTTTCGGAAGCCTCAGGAATCTTCATGCATTGGATCTCAGCAACAACAATATTTCTGGTAGCATTCCTATTGAGCTATCAGGCATGTCAAGCTTGGAATCCTTGGATTTATCACATAATAATCTTACAGGATGCATCCCATCTTCACTGACAAAGTTGAACTTTCTATCAAGCTTCAGTGTGGCATACAACAATCTGAATGGTACCATTCCGCTGGGAGGGCAGTTTTCAACTTTCACTAGTTCAGCTTATGAGGGTAACCCCAAACTCTGTGGCATCCGGTTAGGTCTAGCCCAATGTCACCCAACTCATGCTCCTACGATGGTTGCAAGAAATAACAGAAAGAGCAAGGGTGTCATATTAGGAATAGCTATTGGTATTGCAATTGGAGCAACACTTGCTTTGTCTGCAGCTATTGTACTAATGTTGAAGGGTAGCTTCAGAAGGAGGGATCATCTAGTAAAGTCTGTCGCGGATACAAAGGGAGCCCTGGAGCTGGCACCAGCCTCACTGGTGCTTCTATTTCAGAATAATGATGATAAGGCATTGACCGTCGGTGACATCTTGAAGTCCACGAACAACTTTGATCAGGCAAATATCATTGGTTGTGGTGGATTTGGTCTAGTGTACAAGGCAACATTACCAGATGAAGCGACAATCGCCATCAAACGTCTATCAGGTGATTTTGGTCAGATGGAGCGGGAGTTCAAGGCAGAGGTGGAGACATTATCAAAAGCTCAGCATCCCAATCTTGTGCTTCTTCAAGGTTACTGCAGGGTTGGCAATGATAGACTTCTGATCTACTCTTTCATGGAGAATGGCAGCCTAGACCATTGGCTCCATGAAAACCCTGATGGCCCATCTAAATTAAGCTGGGAAAGAAGGCTTCAGATAGCAAAAGGAGCAGCAAGAGGTTTGGCATATCTGCACTTGTCATGCCAACCTCATATTCTTCATCGTGACATCAAGTCAAGCAATATCCTTCTGGACAAGAATTTTAAAGCTCATTTGGCTGATTTTGGGCTTGCTCGGCTTATTTGTCCGTATGCAACACATGTGACGACTGACCTAGTTGGCACACTGGGTTACATTCCTCCTGAGTATGGCCAGTCCTCTGTAGCCACTTTCAAAGGTGATGTTTTCAGTTTTGGCATTGTTCTTCTAGAGTTATTAACTGGAAAGAGGCCTGTAGACATGTGCAAGCCAAAGGGAGCTCGGGAGTTGGTCTCCTGGGTTAGACATATGAAGGAACAAAACCGTGAAGTCGATGTCTTGGACCGTGCAATGTATGACAAGAAATTTGAGATGCAGATGATGCAGATGATTGATATTGCTTGTCTGTGTGTAAGTGACTCGCCAAAACTGAGGCCATTAACACAACAGCTAGTGCAATGGCTTGACGACATTGATGCTATTAGTGAAGCGCCAAAGTGAGGCAAGCTCAATAACAGACGGCACTGTAGAAGTCCTTGTGTATAATTTATCCTCCCTCGGATCAATTTCTTCTAATAGTGAAGGATGTAAGATATTGCATGATGATTGTATACTAATAATGCTTGCTTCTTGGGGGTCTAACAAGCTAATCGAATAACAGGGAAACATTTATTAACCTGTATGTCGTGTATGCAACAGCTTCCTAATAGCTCATGTACTTATTCTCCTTTTCCTGCATTGGTATGGATTTCCTGTATTCAGATATAGGATCTGTTTTTCTCTAATCTTTTATTCTGTTTGCACGTGCTTCCTGCACTGGTTCTTTTCTCAATGTCCTCCTAAACACTACTAGCTAAGTTCAATAAAGCTGAAAGGCTGATCATTATGGAAGGAACAAGAATAAATCATGGATTAATGTAAGAAATCGTATCTTCATCATACCTGGAGTTTCAGAAAAATATTCATAGCTGGTGGTCATTGCCTCCTTGCCATACTGATACTCAATGCTTTTCAGTACGAGCTATCTCTATCAACAAGGGCAAAAAAAAAAATGAATAAAGACGGTTCAACAAATAAAATAACTGTTCTTTGTATTTGTATTTATGAGAAGCAAAGAGAATTTTCGGCTGGATAATTCATAGACAGAAAAACATAACCCGCAAGTACTTTACCAAGTGCTCGACTTGGCATCGGCATTCGGTCGAACAGATGGCGTGCACGAACAGCAACCTCATTCTGGCACCACCCCAACTCGGCGCCTCTCTAGCCCCGCGAGAGCCTTCCCCCCGGATCCTCCACAGAGGCTGACCGCGCCATCTTTGGGCATCGTCTTCATCCCTGGCGCTCGCTTCACGGTCGCGCCGCGCGCGGGCGCGTCAAGGTGGGATTTAGTGGGTGTCTCAAGAGAGCGACGCGCTGGACAGTGGGGGTTCGATAGGACTCTGGCTTCCTGTGCGTCTCGCCGCGCATCGGAGCATTCCGTGCGACAGTTTGGGGTCGCCGGCGCGGCCACCACTGCGTTCGTCCCCCGGCTTCCGATCGCGCCGACGCACTGGCACCGAAGCACTACAAACGGAATCAACCTCCTGTCCACTGCAAAGCCTGGGCCAAGCGGGAGCCATACACAGGCCGCGCTGCGCGACCAGATGGCCCAACTATATTTTTGCATGCATCTGGCCCACCACGAAGCAAGAAAGCTGATTCTCAAAGAAGAAGAAGAAGAAGAAGCAAGAAACAAAGCCCAAAGACTTGTTAAACAAATTTCGTAACCAATTTGTAGGATTTTTTTTAAATAGCATGCATTTAATATTTTGAAAAATCTTGATTCAGCATTTTTTGAAACCAAATTCAACAATTTTAGTAAACTTTTCAAACTATTGGGTTGGCCGGCGTGTCCTTTTCCATCTTTCTGATGGGCATACAGGCCTTTTCCTGTAGCTCCCCCCCCCCCCCCCCCCCCCCCCCCCCCCCTCCCTCTTTTTTTGTGTTCATTTTCGTCTTTTGGTATACTTGCTGTTACATGGTGTATGCACAATGCATCAGGCGTTTAAGTTTTGTTGGTCCCTGCTTGGGCATCGCTTCGAATCCGTTTAAGTTTTGTTGCTAGTAGCACAGAATAAGATGGATTATTAGGATAACAAGGGGTGGACATCACAACTGTATTAACATGCAACTAGTACTTCATAGATAAACCTCATAAAACTCGTTTCCAAATTCTCCAGATGCAATACATACAGGAAATGAACAAGGTTCACACAATTTTTTAAGAAAACAACAGCAAGCAAACGTGGCAGGCCCTGGAACATATTGATACACAGGCGAATCAGAGACTGCATGCATGACGACTACTACGGTTGCAGAAGACGAGACTGATGGATCTGATCGAAGAGGGCATCATGTAGGGGATGGAGGCGGGTACGTGTTGCTTGTGCGCGTATATCTACACTTTCAGTGGCCTCCCTCCCGCCGGCTGGCCGGAGTCGCCGGGCTTAGGCGCTGCTCCTGAATGAGCCGAGCTTGGCGGCGCTGGCCCTGAGCACGAATTGGTGGTAGAGAGCGGCGATGGCGGCACCGATCAGAGGGCCCACCCAGAAGATCCACTGCAAATAAGAACAGACGATAGCAATGAGATTGAGTGGTGGAGTTTAACTTGTTAGGCAGTTGATGCTTCCATGGATTACAATTTAAGATATCTTAATCAGTTATTTTATTGCTTATCTTCTAAAGATTTTGTAAATTATGGTTGCGAGAAGCGTTGTCAAAGAATTGACCGAGACAATGTGTACATCAAGCGGTTGTTAGTAGTTCTAAACAAATGTTGGCATCTTTTAGGTGTCCGTAAGGTAGGATGTTGTGGCAAGGGATTAGGTTGTATATTGTGATAAGTGAGCGGCATCTCTGTCATGCATAAGCTAAACAACGCACTTAAGAATTGAAAGATATGATAGTATACTAACGCTAACGCTAAGCCTTGATCATGAGCCGTTATTTTGCACTACATTATTTATAAGATATCATTATTCAGGCATATGCATGTCGTGTAAATTTATAATTTAGATTGGACTAGGAAATAGTGATACGTGTACGTACTTGGTCATCCCAGGCCTTGTCCTTGTTGTAGATCACAGCAGCTCCCAAGCTCCTCGCCGGGTTGATGCCGGTGCCGGTGATGGGGATGGTAGCAAGGTGCACCATGAACACGGCGAATCCAATTGGGAGAGGGGCCAACACCTGCAGATAGTTGAAACATTAAGCTTCAGCACAGTTATGATTAACCTACCCCCAAAATAGAGATAGTAGTGTTAGGTGTTCGCTTTTTATCCACTACGTCAGTTGAACAGCTACTGTACAAAAAAAAGTAATATTTAAACTTGTTCCAAAAAGGAGCACAAGGTTTCGTAATTGTGGTCCTCGAAAGGGATGCATCACCAAATCTGATGGTAAAATAAGCTTCTCCTGGAATTATGCACCTTGTTCCTATCCATAATTCATTTATCCTCATGAGAAGCGCCAATCATTTGCGATTTGGCACCTCACATTTGCTGTAGTAGAGAGCAATTTTGACAGGTACAACTGAAAACACTGCTGCCTTCACATGAGAGAATCTTCCTATGTGCTGATTTGGCATGCAGTGATAGTGTATCGGGCAAGACGATACATATGCACATGCATCTGATTTTGTGTGTCTATACAGCTGGGACTCGGGACCATTGGTATTGCGTATCTCGTATGGCATAATTGAGTACTTTAGGTGACATATAATTCTTATTTTTGTTAATGCTGACAGCAGTTTTGTTGAACGGATAATGCTGGGGGCAGTAGAAATTCAGGTTTTCAGGAACTCGGATTTAATTTGCTAGGACCAATATTCTAGCTACTAACTTGCAACTATCTTAAAAGAGTAAATTTCACCAAACTTCGGAGTTTGTGGCCAAACTATCACAAAACTACAGATTTAGTATGCCCTTGTAACACAAACTACATACTGCAGTTGCAGTGACTTGCACTCTGCTTTCTACTGTAAAATGTTGTGTTTGTAAGTCTACCTCACAGGACTAAGGTCCGTGAGGATGCTTGAACTAATGTTTCTGTTACCTAGACCTAGTTAAATGTACCAGTCAGTTACGTGAACTAATTATCTTTTGTTTCAGTTTTCTAATTGTAGTAGGTAGTATATTTTTTTTTTCTGTTTGCTATATATACTCCCAAGCAACAAGACTAAATAAGTAGGTTTTTCCAAAGCAAAGTCAAAAAGGCTACTAGTACGTAAGCTAAAGTCCCTTCTCAACACTTGCGGCAGCATCTAACATCCATTTCTGCATTTTTTTGGCCGCATGCATCAACACTACAGTATAGTACTCTGTACTCATCCACTGTGTACTGTACTAGCAGTAATCCGCAAATAACTATAGTTAACTGTTTGCTACTGTGCACTGTAAGTGCATCTACTGTTGAGTGCATAGCGGAGCATGTACTCACCGGGACGTGGGAGTCACGGGCGTTGCGCTTGGGGTCGGTGGCGGAGAAGACGGTGTAGACGAGCACGAAGGTGCCGATGATCTCGGCGGCGAGGCCGGTGCCCTTGGAGTAGCCGTCGGCGAGCTCGTTGGCGCCGCCGCCGTACCTGACGAAGTAGGCGCTCTGGAAGCCCTTGACGAGCCCGACGCCGCAGATGCCGCCAAGGCACTGCGCGATGATGTAGAGCAGGGCGCGGACGAGGGACACCTTCCTTGCCAGGAACAGGCCGAAAGTCACAGCCGGGTTGATGTGTCCACCTGCACATACATGTGGTGCATGTGTCAGCTCACGTCCAAATAAAAAATACGATGCAGAATTAGCTCGTGACTGATCGATCAGATGGACGGACCTGAGATTCCGGCGGTGCAGTAGACGAGGATGAAGATCATGCCACCGAATGCCCAGGCGATGCCGAGGATGCCGACGCCGCCGCACGCCGCGTCGGGGCCCGACGCCGTCGCGTCCGTCTGGTGCTTGTACCCGATCACGGTGGCCACGGTGATGTAGAGGAAGAGCAGCGTGGCGATGAACTCGGCGATGACGGCGCGGTACAGCGACCACTTGGTCAGCTCGTCCACGTCGATCAGCGGCGCCGGCGGGGGGTCCGTGTAGTCCTTGGCGGTGAACTCGCCCGCCTCGGGGCCCGACGCCTCGATGTCCTTCGCCATCTCACCCGAAGTTCAGCTAGCTCTGTAGCTCAGGCTATGCGCTGCGCTTGCTTGCTTGCTGATGCTTGTGTGGTGTGAGGGGATAGGGAATGCAGGGTATATATGGGGACCGAGAGGGCGGCTCGTGCAGGGGAGAGGCCGAGCTCTTCGTCAGCTCAATGATGGCTGGTTTAGCCATTTCTGATTACATTATTAGCCAAGGATAAGGGTTTCTGGTTGGAAAATTTGTAGGATGAATATGATTAACTTGCCGCCCACAACCGACTAACCCCTCATCATTATGTCATGCTACAGCCTAACGGGTGGCTAGTGATCAATCGGAGGTGCTATTCTAAGTTCCAAGGGCTGCTGTGTGTGCTTACGTACAGTACGTTCTAAGAGAAGATTAATTAAGCCAAGAGCCTGACGTCTGAAAGCACAACACTGATAGCTGCTTTGCAATTAGTGGTCCAGGTTCAGTGAGGAATATGACCGTAGGCTGCATACGTAGATAAGGGCTTGTAATT
The DNA here is from genome assembly GCA_007726485.1 of Eragrostis curvula. Taxonomy (NCBI): domain Eukaryota; kingdom Viridiplantae; phylum Streptophyta; class Magnoliopsida; order Poales; family Poaceae; genus Eragrostis; species Eragrostis curvula. The sequence continues at coordinate 9,208 of RWGY01000959.1, forward strand.
TCTTTTCTTTTAACAAAAATGCAAAGGTTGAGGCATTGGAGTGTCAAAGTGCAGTGAACAGTGACCACGAGCATGCAGGTTGAAACAGCGCAGTTCTGCTGGTCCGAGTGCATGCAGAGGAATTGCGAGGCATGCGCTGTCAGCGTTGCTGTCATCACCTAAAAACTATGGAAAACAGCAGCTAATATCTCTTTTTGTCAAAACAGAGTAGCTGAAGTTTGTTTTTCAACTAATCAGAATTCATGCTTCTAAAATATATGAAAGCTACTATAAATAAAGTAGCTATAAGTGGGAGAGGTCATATATACGAACGTTGTTAACTGCTGCAAGTTGCGAGTTGAAAAACCGAGCACGCATTTGGCATGAAGATTATTATGTTTCAGCAGATGAGGGTGTGTACTAGCTAAACAACTCACTAGTGTTATCCTCTGAAAAACAAATATCGGCGCACTTATCCGCCAATAGAGATGTTCAGAAACCTGATTGCCAATAATAACAAACAGGGACAGCGAATCATTGCACACACAGAGACAGCGCGCTCATCTAGCTCGCATACAAATCGAGATTCTTATCACAGGCTCGATTAGTTGCAACCTACAAGCTGTATGAGGTTGACAGCATTAGCTGTACGCCTCCCCTTTCGCAAGGAAAACTCCAGAGATTTCCAGCCGGTGCGTCGAGTCCTTATCGCAAGCGTTTCCTGCACCTAAACCTAATACAGACCCCACCTTACTGGCCTCTGCCCTCTGGACCACGAACTCGCCACGACCATTAGGTTAGCATATCAACGAAACTTATGATTGGTCATTAGGGGGTTTGTTAAAGCACTTTGCATTAACAGGTTATCAGAGCTTGCTTATTGTGTTTTCTGAGCTGTCCTGTGAGTTGTGTGATTTTGTTCCCTTGTTGTTGCCTGATCCTTCTCGTGATCCTAAGAGCAACTCCAGCAATGGACCTTAAAATTAAGTCCCTATTTTCATTTTCCAAGCCAACATGCAAAAATAAGGGCTCAAAATTTAACTTCAACTCCAGCAATAAATGGTTCAAGCCCCTATTTTATGAAAGAAAAACGGTGGGACCCACAAATGAGAGGAAGGATTAGAGAACCCTAGGAATGAGGGCTTGGAGGTGGAATTTGAGGGGGCATGCAAAATAAGAGCCCAAGTAATGTCCTTGCTGGAGTTGATTTTTTGACAAAAAACTCTAAATAATAAAGTAGGAGCTTGAATAGGGTACTTGCTGGAGTTGCTCTAACAAGCTGATTAAGTGAGCGGTTAGTACTGGCCGTTTGTCCTCAGCATCATCGACTTCCGCTTTTGCTTATTGCGGAACTTGTCCAGGTCACCTTTCCCCGATGACGACAAGCATGACAACGAAGCAGAGAGCTGCCGAACATTCGCCCGCCTGCCCGCCCTTTCCGTGGAAGATTTCATCACTGTACACTCCATTTCTTTTCGTTCTCTGCTGTGGATGAAATCGACGTCCTTTTTCCTGTAACTACCCCCTCGAGTCGCGCAATATACGAGCGTATTCTCGCACGCATCCTGCCGAGGTGACGCCCCGGTGAACGCCGGCCTCAGATCGCTGGGAACTCGGCGGCCAGCGAATCCGGCGCCGCCACCTTCGCTTCCGTGGCTGAAGAGAACCGGGCGGCTCGGGTCTCTTTCATGGCCCAATCATTCCTATGCGCCTCCTGTGTTTGTGCGCTGGCAGCGCAAGCCAAGTGCGGCAAATGTGAGTTGTTTAGTACTACCTACACATTCTACAGGCAGAAAACATATGCAGTGTGCCGTTCTTTGCTATCGACTGGGTTCTTCTACCGACCAGAAGCTGCATGTCCCGATCGGACCGTGTAAGCATGCGGAGATTTGATGCCGGGGCAGACAATGACGGCGAGCCAATCGCTTGCCACGGGTGAACTCCGTCGAGATCACGCCGGTGCGCAGCGCAACTGACAGTCAACATAGGAAGGGGGTGAAGCTTCGCTCAGGCAGTGGCCGCAGCGCAGCTCGTCTCGTCGTATGCAGCACCGTGTATGGGTGTATGCACTGCCCGGTAATCAGAAACGGCTCACAGTTTCAACCGAACGTACTAGGGGACCAACTCTAGGCACAACTGCACAAGCTAGTTGGATCAAGGTTTAGAGGATTCAGGAATACGAAAACATGTGATCTCCATCCAACCAACAAAAACCAAACACAAAACATCATCGTATACTTTATAGTGTCAAGAAAAAACCGAAAATTACGCAGTTAGTAGCATAGGAGCCCCCCCTCCGTTCCTCCAGTTATTTTGTTCTCGTGCTCCTGTAGCGTCGGCAATTCAGACCTGAGGTGCTCTCAGATGAGTTGCTTCTGCAATCTTCACACCTCCAAAAATGCAGTGGCGGAGCTAGGATATAAACTCAGGGTGGGCCGACAAAAAAAAATCGCCGCACAACAAACTTGAAAGCCAACATACAATAGAAGTTCGATAACTTAGATAAAATGTCTTACAAACATAGCAAATCAACAATATGGGTTCATTACAAGCTTTACACGAGTGCTTCCATATTCGCAAGCTATTGCTTTATTTTCAATTCTATTAACCCATGTCTGAATAATCCAATTGCAAAAGTTACGAGCTCATCAGTAAAATATGCTGCAAGGTTTTTACTCAATCTCATAATGCAACCATTCAGTTATCCATTCTGAAGATCAAATTTTGGCCACCTGACCACAAACCCCGATTGCAAATTTGCAGCCAGTTGTTTCTGTTGTCTCATCTTTTTTCAAACAGGTGTTGTTTACTTATTCATGTAGTCAACCAAATACTAATGCTGCTTACAACACAACGAAAATGACGATGCAAATTCTGTGAGGAAAATAATCTCTTACCTGCAAGAATTAGTCGCCTGAAACACTTGCCAAGCTTCAGCCTTCAGGTCGTCCTCTCCTGCTTGTCACCGGAACAGCGCATTGGCTTGTTGTCGGTGGCGGAGCCGTTAAGGAGCTCGGCGAAGGCTCCTCTGCCGTTGTAGGCGTGGTTGGTTTGATGCGTGGCGGCGGCGGCGGCGCCGGTGTCCGCGGAGGCGTTGGCGAGCGAGAGCACGGAGCCCTTGCTGGTATCGGAGGTGCTAACCTCCTCCGCATCGGCGTCGCCGCCGGCTGGCGGCCGCGGCGAGGGGGCCGGGAGGGCGAAGGAGCAGTCCAGCAACGGGAGCTCGTCGATGGCGGCGGCAGGGATGAGCCACTCGATGGCCTTGCTGGACTGGTCGAAGCCGAGGCGGTCCAGCTCGGTCGGCGGACGCGTCCTGCTCGGCTCCTCGCCCGCTCGCCAGTTTTTCTTTTTTCTTTTTCTTTCCACACAGGCCGCCGCTCGACTTGGGCTCAGGGTGAGGGTGGGCCGCGATCAAAATCTTAGGGTGGGCCGCGGCCCACCCTGTCCACCCTGTAGCTCCGCCACTACAAAAATGCGAGGTGAAGTCTGGAGCAACCACCTTGCCGGGCCGTGTTCCATTGGATTTTGACGAATTCAGAATTTCAGATTCTGCATGTCCCCTAAAAAAAAAAATCAGATTCTGCATGTTAATATGCCCATTTCCTAAAGGCCGAGTATATTGGTGTCGGCTAGGTACAGGCCCAGTGTATTGGCGTCGGCCCGGCAGCTCCGTATCTCAGGCTTTACTGGCCTAGTTCCCTTGGGCTGCTTTGAGGTACACAACGCGCCTGCCTGCGCTCAAAATTTGAAGCGGAATAGGCAGCCTGTTCGTTTCGCTGCAGCTGCGGCTGCAGAAAAATAACTGCAAACACTGTAGCTGCTGCTGAAAACACTGTAGCTACTGCTGAAAAAATAACTGCGAACACTGTAGCTGCTGCAAAGCAGCGGCTGCAAAGCAGCGAGACGAACACGCTGAGGGCTGAGTAGCACAGGCAGCACAGCAGCGTGTCCGCTCGCTCACCACCACAGATGACGACTTGACGAGTTCATCCATCCACTCTTCGAGCCGCGGCGACAGCCGGAGCAGTCGCGCGGAGTCCCAGTGTCGAGGTTATACGACCTCGATAGATTTGTTATGGGGGCGAAGGAACCAAGAATACGATGGTGAACACAAGACAAAGAGTTTAGATAGGTTCGGGTCTCCCGGAGGATAAAAACCCTACGTCCTGTATGTCGTGGTATTGATTGTGTATGTTTGAGAGGAGATCTCTGCCCGCCTTATATAATCGGGGGTACAGGGTTACATGGAAAGTATCCTAGTCGGTTACAACATGAAAATACTTGGAGTACAAGTCAAGAAAACCTTTGAGGTCACGCCGAGTAGTAGAACCTTCCAACTCTGCATCGTGGGCTACTCGGTCTCTTCTGGGCTGGTCCGACTACCCTTGTTAGGTTACTCGACCCTTTGGTCTTGAGGGTACCCGGAGGTCATGGTAACGATAGTAGCCCTCAAGTGCTTTTTGATTGATCCAGTAGATTGCTTCCGACTAGTCTTCTCTCCATGTAGGATTGATCTCAAGTGATATTGAGAAATTAAAAAGGATTTGACCTGAATCAAGTTTGAGGTACTTGACCTCGGGTGGACCAAGACCAACAGGGCCTTAAATTAGGCATGCTGTCAGTTGGCATCCAACTCTGAATGATATCAGAAAAATTAGATAAATGCTTGTTGAAGCAAGTTTGTATGTAAATGCCGTGTATAGAACAGCACTCAGCTTTGAGAGCTGATTAAGTCCATAGAGGAGATTTGAATAAAGTCAGCATCCGAGTTTGTCGGCTAGGGCTGAAAGCATACTATGTAAATAGTACCCAACTGACTGAGTCGGCCTAGGCTGAAAAGCATGCATACAAAGTTGAAAATGATGAATGCACGATCAGTGCATCATACTGATGTAGCCCCCGAATTACTGTGTAATTCGTAGAATTGTATAGTAACTCAAAGTAAGCTGAACCAAGAAATAAGATCTTGATCCGAGTGAAAATAAATTCAACATCCGAATCTGTCGGCTAGGGCTGAAAGCATACTATGTGAATAGTATCCAACTGACTGAGTCGGCCTAGGCCTTGAAAAAGGCATGTCTACAAATTTGAAAATTATGAATGCACGATCAGTGCATCATACTGATGTAGCCCCTGAGTAACTCAAAGTAAGCTGAACCAAGAAATAAGATCTTAATCCGAGTGAATGAATGTATGATCAGTGCATCATACTGATGTGTTGAAAAGTAGCATCTATTATATAAGGAACTCATATTTTCTTGCGCACAAAGCAATTAGAACAGGAAGTCACAATGAGTCTCAGCCAAGAACTTCTCATTCCGAGCTGGTGTCTAGGTCCATCCAGCTAATCAGCCAGGGATGATTACAACCCGTAGCCCCCAAGCTGTCTCTCAACGAAAACAATTGAGATTCAGAAGAGGATAAATTCTAGGTATTATCCGACTTAAATTGTCAAAGATATAAGACAACCCGTGTGCCTGGTAAGTCTGCCGAGAGAATGGTGGAACCACGTGGACTAGCCCCCGAGTCTGTGAATAATCATAATGATTATGTGCAGACTCAAAAGAGACCAGAAGCATTAAGATTACTGATAGTACAGTTGTTTTGAATTTTCGTGGAACTCACGTAAGTGAGTCCACGTGGACTAGCCCCCGAATCTGTGGATAATTAGTATAATTATGTGCAGACTCAAAAGAGACCAGAAATATTAAAATATTGTAGATGAAGCCAAAATAGGCCTAGCCAATATCAGCCGAGTAATTTTCCATCAATGATTTCGTTGCGCCACTGTTGCTGTTGATCTGTCCGACAAGTTGCCAGGTGATTTGAGGCAAATAGTCCTCCTCGCTCCTGTGTTGTAGTACTGGTGTTGTGTTTAGTATTTGCTCACTAACAACATGCAACAGAGCGTTGCTAATAGAACTTCCGATAGACGAAGCTTTCATTCTGATGACAGTAGATTTTGATGGACAGCCGTGCTGCGACATCTGACCCAGCTTGATGCTAGTCATTAGAGCAAACTCAATAATGAACATATAGCCAGCCATGGTCGGCGCTCGGCACCCGTAGTCACTCCAGGCGTGTTGTCAGAGTCGAGCCATGCATGGCGCTTGGTCAGACCATGACACCAAGGAGAACGGTGACAGAGCGAGATAAGCATTGGTGTGAACTCCAGCCGCGACAGCAGTGCATGGTCTGGAGGCGAGGCAAGCAGTGATACGTCGAGATAAACTCCAGCTGTGATGACAAGGCCAGCTCTGCACATGAGACAGAGCGAGACGAGCGATGAAACAGCGAGTGATGCTGGTTGGCTGATGTGTTGACTGGAGAAATAGCCGAGTAATTCTTTCATGCTCTGATGTTCAGCCGAGTGAATCTGGCCAACAAATTTTGAGCATGAAAATACCTGACTTTGTGTTTCCTGAGTGAAAAGAATCGGCAATTGCTGAACAGATGTCATGCTACCCTGGCAGGCATATACGACAAATAGAGCACTGATGAAGTGATATTGCCGGACAATAACGTAGTGAGCAGAGCTCTTGATCTTGTTTTGACGTAGCCAACACTTAGGGTCTGTTTGTTTCAGCTTTTCAGCTGGCTAACAGCAAACTTCTGATCTGGTTTTTGGAGTGCTGAAAACCTGACTTCTGATGAAATGAACTAAAAGCTGAAAAGTTTGCTGAGAGGTGCTTTTCTGACTTTTGGCATGCTGAAAAGCTTAATATATATTACAAAAGCCAACATTATAAATCTAACAGACAGTTTTTCAGCTACTCAAACAGCCAACTTTTCTAAAAGCTCAAAAGCTCCAGCCCAAACAAACAGGCCCTTAGGCTGCAGTGGTGCAAGGCGAACTTCGTCCATGGTGCCAAGGTGAACGGCAACGAGGCAAGACAAGCTTTGACGTGAGCTCCGGTATTGGTGGCCAAGCGTGCTCCAGTGATGAAAAGAACTTGGACTGCGGCGGCGCGACGAAGCAGACATCGCTGCGTAACCATTGTGAGCTCGAGCTATACAGCGAGGCAGACGACGATGCACAAAGTACGGGGAGCGTGAGGCCCTGAGCCACTCGGCGAGACAGTCGGTGGTGTACAACCACGGCGAGCCAAAGCCACTTGGCGAGGCAAACGGCGTTGTTTGTCCATGGCGAGCTTGTAGCTAGGGGACGAGGAGGTCGCAGCCTATCGGCAAGCTCAACAGCGCTTGACACGGCGAGCTCGCCGGCAGCTTCTCAGCTCTCAGAATTTCTGTCCGAGTGAAATTTGCCGGTTGAACAATAATCTGGGGCAGGCCCGGTTGATCAATCTTGATAGAAAATGTTGTGACTTGGTCTTCGGAGGTCAGAGCGTGATGACTAATGCCTTGCATTGTTAAATAGCATGTATGCTCGATGTTCAAGAGTTGCACTCAGGCGTAGAGCCCTTGATGAGTCAGGGACAGAGTCTATCTTGCACTTGTTCACTCGGCTCATGGGTCCGTGAGTGTAGATCACCAGAACAACGAGACAGTAGCACGTGAGTAACTTCAACCATAGTTCCATGTATGGTCAGCGGCAAGGCAAAACGAACTTTGTCTTGAGCTCCGGCCGTGGTGGCCGGGTGTGCTCTAACAGAGCGGAGAGTCCTGGACGTGACGGTGATGCATGCTAATCTGGATGCAATAGCAAGGCAAGTCGCAGTACGGCGAGATGAACTCTAGCCATGACGGCGGATGCGTAAGACCCGCGCGTGGGGGTGAGGCGACATGAGGCGACCTCCGGCCATGTGGCAAGGTAGATGGCGGTGCGGCACCGTGAGCTTAAATCATGTGCCGTACAGTAACAACGAGTTGGAGAAGGACGAGAAACCCGAGGAGGGTGCAGCCTGTGAGCTAGTAGCTCGAGCAGCGCTTGGCACAGCAAGCTCGTTGAATAGCAGCACGAACGATCTCTCGGCTCTTGGAGCAATACGTGGTGCTTGACGTGATGACCTTGTGGAGCGACGGAGTAAGCTTAATTTTTGGAGTGAGTCACTTCGTTAGCCCAGTTGAAGGACTAGTATGTGCTCAGTATGGAGATCTCATGGACGCTTCCGTGATGGGGAGGCAAGCTCCTTGCTGTAGAATTTTATTTTCGTATCAGTATTTGGCCAACTGATAGTAGATGAGTACATGAAGCACCTTCCCGAGGGCTATTGTAGGAGCCGGGGGATTAATTATGAACTTGAAGAAATTCATGAGAGTAGTAATTCCCGAGTGGCGTCAAGCCCCCAAGCGTAGAAGATGCTCAGGAACTTGGAGAGACTTGTGTGATGAATTCCTGTAGATAAAACATAATAATAGATTATGTAGTAATCTGTAAGAAATAATCAAATATATGACCGCAACACCAGGTTGATTTTAGTCATCATGATTAATTAATGTGTATCGGCGCAGCCGGTCTTTTCAACTCTGATAGCCAAGTCACGGCGTACAGAAGTCTACAAAATTGACATAAGTCATAAGATTAAAAAAGTGAGTGTTTGTCAAGTGAGCCTCTTTGACTGTTTTCAGAGACCGGTTGTCGCCTTATGTTTATGCACTCTTTGGACTCAGCCGGCCCTGTAGGACGTGGGACACTGGGTCAGCACACGTTTAGGGAGACGACGGCATGAACGAGCAAGAGCTTCACAATCAGAGCAGACAAGGCTTACTTAGTCGGCAAGAGATACTCAAGACATAACTCATGATGTTTATGTAGCCCCCGGCTCTGTAGGCAATAAGTATGTTATTGGGTACAGAGCCAAGAATGATTAAAGGGGGAAAATGATATTTGATTTATGTGAAGGCACATAAAAATGAGGAGAGGTAAGCACTCGGATAAATAATGGAACAAGTGTAAAAGCACTTGAAATATGATGAAAATTTAAATAAGTAACTTAGCTTGTTTGATAAGCTGTGTCGTTTGTCGTGGAGCCAAAGAAGCTGTTGTGGCGAGGTGATCAATGCCATGGCCGAGCGGCTGTCTTGGCGGAGTGATCGCCGTTGGGAGGCAATCGTCACCAAGTTCGTCACACACCTGTTTTGATAGAAAAAACTTGTGCATGCAAGTTATAAGCAAATGCAGGTGAGGATAACACAATGAGCAAATCATTAACTGAATTGCTAAGGAAAATAATATAGTACATATGAGTAAGAAAATTAAACTTCTTCTCTGTATAGGCGCAGTTGTTTATTTGAGAAAACCAACGTAGAGCTGTTGATGTCAGAACATCGAGTCGATGCCATGGTGAGACAGAAGTGCATGAGATGTTATCTTGCATATAGGATAGATTGCAGCTGACTAGCTGGTTGTTCAATAAATAAACTGGAGATAAGTATGCCAATGATGGCGACTGAAGATTCCAGCAGTTAATAGAATTCTGGATGAGAAACTCAATGATGAGATAATGAATATTCCAATGACCAATAAAATCGGATAAATATCTTAATGGCCAATAAGTGATAGAAATCAATAGCCAGAATTCCCGAAGTCCAGAAATAATTAGATTCCAGAAATCTCATGACTAGAAGTTCAGAAGTCCAGAGATCCAATATTCAGAACTCCAAGGCCGTAGTTCAGTAGAAGGCCATTAATGTTGAGAAATCCAATAATATAGGATGCCATTATTAATTGAGAAATCCCGACGGCCAATATTTGTATTCAGATGGTTAACATTGAGATATCTCGATGGCCAATATTGAGAAATCCAGATGGCCAATATTGAGAAATCCAGATGGCCAATAGTGAGAAATTCCAGAAATCCATGAAGTCAATAAAATGCAAGTAATCTCTTGCTAGCCCGTGTACTGGTTGTATCTGTTGGTGAAGCCATGCAAGTGTACTGCAGGACGAATAGTTGCCATAATGCTGAGTGATTGTTGTAGCCGAGGAATCACCGTATTGCCGTCGTGGCTGAGTAGCCGGGGGCGTGGCTTTCCGATCAAAGTACGCGAGGTTGCGTTATCGCCACAACACCCGAGTGAATGTCCTGAAGAAGTTGCTGACCATGGGAGCTTGCCGTGTATAATGAAGTTGATGCAAGACAGCCGTCAGTCGTCTTCTTCCAGATGCTCGGTGTTGTCTACAACCATGGCTTCTAGTGCATCAGGTTGTGGCTTTAAATATTCAGTCGACGGGAGAACATGAGTGTCCCTTTTAATAGAAGCTAGGTGCTGCACGACATATTAATTGAAGGAAGTATCAATCAATAGTAAAAGATTAATAATGAAATAAGAATAATTAAGGAAATAAATTTCCCCATGACTCCATCGAGTGATTGATGTGGTGGCTTAGTGACGGCGTTATGACCCGGCAACTCGAGTTCGCCTGGTGACCAAGACCGTGGCGGCGTTGCCGTTGCGATCGAGTGGTTGCCGTAGTGACCGAGAGGCGGCCATCACCGAGTAGTCATCTTGGTCGAGTGATGGTCGTAGTGCATAAACAGCAGGAAATTTCCATCTTGGGTCTTGAAGCTGAGACCAAGTGTTGTCGTGGCCAGGTGACAACTATGGCAATCTTGACAAGGTGACCCAGGAAAACAGCGCACAGGGCCACTGAGTACTGTTGTGTCTTGAGGCATCAGGAGAACTCGACGGGTTGGACTGGTTAGCCCCCGGCGTAAGTTCATGCCGAGTAGTTGAGTTAGAACATCCGTCAAGATAAAGTCCAAGCAGTGTTAAAACTGCGGAAGTTGGAGAAGATGATGATGTAGGAGGTGTTGCCGTAGACGCAGGTAAATGTGAAGGTGGCATCGTCGAAGACGTAGGCCAGCTGCAGCAGTACTGCGCCGTCATCCTGAGGTAGGCTTGGCATGTGTCATTTAGGTCCACCATGCACACCCAGTCGCCGCGCAGTTGTCGCCGCCGGTTGCTGCACCCCGCGGTGCCACCAGCATAGGTAGGTTGTACTCGTCGACGAAGTTCACATGTAACCGCTGCCGTCGAGCGAGAACGCCGCCAAGGTCGTGGTCGGCGCGGAGCCATCGCCATCGCAGTCCGCGCGAGAGGAGCTGTGGTTGCCCATGATGCAGGCGAACTTGCCCGTGCCGTCGATGGAGTAGAGCGTACATGCATGGCCAAAAAACATGCATCACGTCCTGAGTAGTAGCTAATTAGTAAATAGCTCGGATAGATTAGGAATATTAATATAATATGGAAAACAGAGTAAATAAAGGATAGAAAGAATCTTCTCTTGGGTAAGTGTGCGTGTAGGACTTGTAGTCGGGATAGCACTTTGCCCAGAAACTTGAAGCCTACAGCTGCACAGCTTCTGTACACCGAAAACGACTCGTGCTCGGCTGGGACTTGCCAGAAGTCGTCTTCAACATGGATTCCGTTTGGAGACGGTACGCCGACTCGACGTATCGTCAACTTGATCTGATTACTCGATCTCATTTTTGGTCTATCTGCTGGTGTGGCTTTGACGCATCCTCAGAAGATGTAGGGACGAGCCGCAGCCATGTGGACGACATACGCCGGGTGAACAAAACACGAGCCACCGCAGCCGAGTGATGCTGTCAGAGTCGTTGCCGCCGTACGTCGTGGAGTGGCCGTAGCGACCGAGAGATCACCGGCCGAGTAGTTGCCAGAGCCTGATGTGGCCGGCGTAGATGCTGGGTAGTCGAGTAGTCGACTCATGAACGTGGACTAGCCCCCGCCTCTAGGGGTGAAAACGGATCGAATACGGGCGGATAGTGCTCAACCCGTATCCTATCCTATATTTTTTTACTCGGATCCGGAGTCGGAGCGGATAGTACCGGATAATTATTTTTGCATCCCATACCCTGTCTCATATTTTTTATTCGGATTCGGAGTCGGACACGGATATTGTAATAAAGTTTTGAAGGATGAAAAATCAAAGGATGAAGAAACAATTAGAGTAAAAAATGGCATCCTAACCATTGATATACATAATAAACAACAATTTGACTCTTATTTACGTTAATCTCTCAATTTTACACCATATATTGTGGATATAATTGTTATAAAATTACTCAGATCACATGATATTCGGATTCGGGACGGATATCACTCATCCCGTATCCTATCCCGCTATTATTTTTCGGACTCGGATTCGGGCACGGATAATGTCGAATAATTATTGACACATCCTGTATTTGCCCATATTAATTTTTTTCGGATTCGGCAGTCGGTCGGTCGGGAATTATCCGTCTCGTTTTCACCCCTACCCGCCTCTGTCATCAGGTGTAATAGGTACATGCCGAGACAGAGCAATAATACATGAGCCTAGCTTTTATCCCAGCCAAACAGCCTCACGTGAGGATAGATAAGCTAGATTGATTAGTAATAAAATAAGGAAAGCCTGAATAGAAAAGGAAAGAACTTCCCTGTTAGGCAAGTGAACTTCCCGGACTCCTGGTTCTGCACGAAACCATGTCGAGGCCATGTTGACTCCTGATGAACTCGTCGAGTTGACAGAATCAACTTCGAATAGATTAATACACACTTTGATACGTATGCATCTATCGATCTTGTTCTCGGTGGACGCAATTGTGTTGGGCAGGAACATCGTGTGCAAAATAGATCCGATCAGGGGCACAGCGCGGCCATGCCTGCATGAACGCTGCGACGACGCCTCATCGACTTGAAGCAGGACGCCGGTCAAGGACGTTGCCCTGTAGTGCGTCGTGGCTGTTGCCCCGTCGTGACGATCCGTCGATCGAGTCGCCTACTTGCCGTGAGCCGGCGGCAGATCGAGATCAACAGCCAAGTCTTCACGGGACTTGATGCCTCAATGTCGAGGCATGTCTTGAAGAAGTTGTTGAACGCGCCTAGTCGTCGACTTGTTCGGCGAGAGAACAGCAACACTATTGCAGTTACCGTGATGAAGCCGACAACTGATGTAGATGATGTCCATTGTACTCGACGAAGGATTCCAGCGCATCTCCTACCTGGCGCGCCACTGTCGAGGTTATAAGACTTCGATAGATTTGTTATGGGGGCGAAGGAACCAAGAATACGATGGTGAACACGAGACAAGGAGTTTAGACAGGTTCGGGCCTCCCGGAGGATAAAAACCCTACGTCCTGTATGTCGTGGTATTAATTGTGTATGTTTGAGAGGAGATTCCTGCCCGTCTTATATAGTCGGGGGTACAGGGTTACATGGAAAGTATCCTAGTCGGTTACAACATGGAAATACTTGGAGTACAAGTCAAGAAACCCTTTGAGGTCACGCCGAGTAGTAGAACCTTCCAACTCTGCATCGTGGGCTACTCGGTCTCTTCTGGACTGATCCGACTACCCTTGTCAGGTTACTCGGCCTTTTGATCTTGAAGGTACCGGGGGTCATGGTAACGACACCCAGGACATGGATCACCTGACGAGGACGAGCCGATAAGACGAAACCCCCACGCCATCCTCACCTCCAACCTCCTGTACACGTGGATCCTGCCATTCTGGCCGAGGCTTCTACGTCGATCCCGGCCGGGCACAGCCTCACAGCACCCGGGACGGCACCAACGACGCCACGCAACTCCTGTGCCCGGCGACCACAGTCTCTCTCACCCCATACCAGCCTCCAGTTCTCTTCACGGCGTCCCCTTTGTAAATTCCTCTCTCGCTCGCGCGCGCGCGGCCTTGCACACGCACCCATGAATGGCTCCAAACGCGTCGACATGCGACGGCAGCTGTCACAGTGCAAACCGCACGCGCCCTGTCGCCGGCCGGCACAGGGCCACAGGCTCCCGCCGAGCTCCCACGTGGGCGCGCGGGCCGCGAGCCACCCTTCGTTCGCCACGCACGCCGGCGGCGACCGGGTCCGCCACACACAGTACGGCCCCGCCCCGGCGCTTTGCATGCATGCGCGCGGGACGAAAGCGACGGGACACGCGCCGCGCTGGCGGATAACGATCGGGGCGCGTTTTACGTGTGATGGACTGGCGGTCCGAGACACGTCGGACTTGGCTTGGACCCGTGGGCCGTCCCGGCCATGGAGAACGTGTGACGACCGGAGCATGTATGCCGGCGTCGTCAAACGTTGTCCACCAAATTAGGTGCGGATTAATGAGGAACACGGAGTATACCTGTCAACAAGAATTGGTCGCTCGCAGGACTAATTAATCTCGTCTACTAACTACGTTGTACTACATTAAGAACAAGAATCAACCGCATTTAATCTCTGGATAGAGCTGCTGTGCTCTATCCGTACACGTAAGCGCAACATCGACGCACACATCCTGATATTTTGTGATGCTAAAAATTACATCAGGATATATATATTACGTCGTTGGATAATGTTTCCATGCATAGCAGCATAGATGCATGTCTCATGGTCGCCTCTCCATATCTGCAAATGGACGAGCGCAGTGTACTTTACGAGTTACACATCCTATTTTCGGCCATGGGCCACAGATTAGAGAGCACAACTCGTCCTAAACCTCTCCATTTCGATCGTCCTGGTCACGCGATACGGATAAGACTATCTTTTCCATGCATGATCGCTCGTCTATCCACAACAAAACAAAAGCATTAGCGAACCGCCTGTAGGATCGTGCCAGCACACCCCCAAATCCCAAGTCTACCCTGAACCACCCAAAATAATCGTGGCCTTCCGGCACGCGACACGTGTATTGGGTCCACCGCACAGTGGCGCAGGTGCAGTGAGCTACGGTCCTCGTAGCGATCCAAATCGGACAGGGGCAAAACGGTAATCCCATAAACGGCCTTATCCGTTTCCTCCCGCTTTCCGCTCTCGTCCCCCCCGGCTCGTATAAATCGATCGCCCAACCACCGGCGCACGCGCTCATCTACTTCCACGGGTCTCTGCAGGTTCCTCTCGACTCCGGCAGCGAGGTGATCGATCCACGAGTGCGAGAGGTGCAGAGTGGGAATGGCGAGGAGCACGCGGTCGGCGGCCACGGAGCGCGCGTACCTGCAGTTCGCGCCGCCGCCGCGCGGCGCGGTGGCCAACAGCCCGGCGGGCGAGGAGTTCGACGAGTCGGACATCTGGGGCGCGTTCAGCCAAGCGGCGCCGGACCCGACCCCGGCCGAGCCGCCGCGGGCGCGTCCGGCCCCGGCCGCGCGGAAGGCGAAGCCGGCGAAGGCCGCCCCGGCCGCGCACGGGTCTCTGCCGGTGAACATACCGGACTGGTCAAAGATCCTGGGCGACGAGTACCGTGGCCACCACGGCGCGGCCGCGGGAGACTGGGAGCTCGACGACGGCGACGACGAGGACGTGGTCGACGCGGTCGTGCCGCCGCACGAGCTGGCGTGGCGGCGCCGGGCCGCGTCGCTGTCGGTGGCGGGCGTCGTCGGCAGGACGCTCAAGGTCCGCGACGCGGTTTGGAAGCGGACCACCGGCTTCCAGGACTGACGCCACGGACGCCATTGCACTGCTAGCTGCTTCGTGTTTGACAGCGGATTAGCTTTTGATCGGGACGACTTGATTATTACTACGGGTAGCTAGTAGTGGCAGTTGAGATCGATGTTTGTTTTAGTAGTAGATTTCAACAGCTCTGAATTACCCCTTTTGTTTTCGGGGTGATTTTTCCTGTGTTTTCCTCCTCAGCCGGGGGCATTGACGAGATCAGAGGAGGGGATTGTGCATTGTTTATTTCGCTAAGCTAATCAACAACTGTACTGCGGAACAATGGCTGGTGACGTGTTTGACATTACTCTAGAGCATGCATGCAACACAAGCAATTATCGATTGATCAGTCCGCTGTCATTTTCGTACCCACGTCAGTAAAACTGACTTGTCGCGGCGCAGAGTAACGTACGTGCGCCGTTCTTCTCATCTCTTCAACTCAACAGCGTGTGGTGCCTTCGTCTCATCTCTGCGGCGCGGCGTCAATTATCGGAGATCTTACTGCGCCAACTGCAACGGCCCGGGGTCCAGTTTCTACAGCGATAAGAAGCCAGGAGCAGCGAATATGCCGTTCCGGTGCCTCGCACCCGTCAGCTGCTCCGCCAACTGTTTCTGGCGAAACAATTTGCACTGGGAAGTGGGAAGTCATCACACCAATAACAGCTCAACCTTAACCGGACAAAATTATTTCCTGTTGGCGGTGTGGCGTGTGTAAGGATGCAGTGCTGTGTCATAGTCCAGTCATGGCTTGACCGGGATTTCGATCGCCGGTCAATGCACCGACCAGTCCAAAGGCGCGATCGAACTCGATTTTAAATTCCTTGCAGTGCGGAAATTAGATTCTAACCGGAATGAACCTGGGATCATGTTTGAACACACAGTACAATCCAGTCTCACATTGCAACTGCACATGTCAATGCACCGACACAAGCTAGTTCTCGCTCGTCCAAGCATTGGTCAGACTTGCAGCCACTCAGATGGCAACACATGTCCGGACCTCCTAACGACAACTACGCTACATCTGCAAAGCAAGGAAAGCCATGCATGCCTGCAACCTCTCTATGGGTTTTAAGTGGCGCGGTGCCATGGCGAGTTCCGGCTCCACAGACCACGCAGTGATCAATTTTGTGGGCATCAACGAAAATTTTCCATTGACGAGGGTATAGTTTTAAGTGTAAGATATCTGCAAAATGTTTTTTAAAAAAATATGCTACAAATTCCCACCACTTATAGATTTCCATATAGCTAGGCCAGGCTAAACGTATTGTTCGTGGCATGGTGATTTTAGCCCGATCCAAGCACAGCATGACCCTCGGTGCCAGACCCATTTGGAATGTTAAAGAGAAGGAGAATAAGCGCCTGCTTGGTTCCCGGCCTTCACGAGCCACGGCTGTGGCACCACACCCGCCACAGCTAAACAACAAGCTATTTCTGAGTAAACTGCTTGGCCGCCAAAGTCTCTGTAGAAACCATGCAACGTCCATAGCTGCCGAACTTTTATGTGGCGAAGTGAGGCGTGCAACCAAGCATGCCCTAAGCCATTGGACAGTGGGTCCCATCATGAGCCAGTAAAGGTGCTAGTAAACTTTGTCTTTCTTTGGCTTATCTAGCTCATCATGTGCCAGATTTTTTTGGCATCATCTCCCTACTACTCATTTAAGTAGTACTAAAGAAAAAGGGTCGTGTTTAACGTCACTCTTTTTTTTTCTCTTTCTGGACTAGATAGACTGCACATATTTGTGTTAAATATATAATAAAAATGTGTGTGTCTGTTTTTCTTTTTAAATGAATGTGTGTATCTGTTGATGGTGAGCATACATAAAAGAAAAAAAATGTCCTCAAAATTTGGTATTTTGTATGCCATTTCCATCAAAAAATGTCCTCAAAGTAATCTTTCGTCAAATTACTTTGCTCAAGTTTTTGTTCCGTTTCCTAGAAAAAATAAAAAAACCAAGCAGAGAATTCGTGCTTAATTCGCGAATGATCGATCTCTCTGACAAAATACACAAATAAGAGCATTTTATTTCACACAAGCAGAGACTTTTTTTTTTTTGACTGTCACACAAGCAGAGTCTTAATACAACTGATAGAGACGTCGACCAAGCAGCCTGCCCAGCACACCTCTCGGCAGAACCACGGGGACTATGACTCACGATCACAACGATACACAAACATCTTAATATGCAACACACAGATAACTTAAAACGATGAACAGCATGCAACTAATGATTATTCGAGGCTGGATAATCCGTCGGGCACAGTTCATGTGCCGACGCAGGGGCAGCAGTTTATCACTTGTCTCCCACGGATGGCCCGCTCGGGCCCGCAAGATCCTCCATGTCGATGTCCATGTCCTCGTCAAGCTTCTTTAGGCACCCACGGACGGTCTCCACCAGCTCCATGACGGCCGCCCTCTCAGACTCGGCCATCGGCGCAGACGGGGGCACCACTTCAGGTTTCTGAAAGCAGCAAAGACAGATCGAAACCCATAATGATTATGTCGTTGCCTACGTGCATCGCAGAATTGCAAGTGCTACAAAGTACAAACTAGCAAAGGACATGGAGATGAGGAGATCTAGCGTGTTTTATGTGCATCGTGACGTGACTGGGAAATGCTGGTTTCGAAGGAAAACAAACACACACAATGCCGGAGGAAAAAAAATCTACCTTAGACAGCCTCTGCTTCTTTTTCGGTGGCCTCGGTGGTTCGATGGCCTCAAGCTTCTCTATCAGCTCACGGAACTGTGACATCGAGATCTATTCCTTCTATAGTTAGTATATATATGCATAACCTTTCACGGTTTACATTTCACAGGGCCGAATCAACAAGAGTAAAACGGTTTTTAAGTGACTATCTAAATATTACCTGATCGGCAGCAACACTGTGCTGCTGGCGGCACTGCAGTTGCTTCTTGTTGAGATCATCCGACATTGCAACTACACTCTACGAGCCTCTACTTGCCTTGTGTTTGAGGAGCACTGTAAATTCTAGATCTATTCTGTGTTTTGAAGAGGGGGTGGAGGTGCCCTTTTATAGCTGTCTAAAGCACCTTTCTCGCAGGCCAGGTTTGTTGCAATTTTTTGTTCCTATGCAAAAGGATAAGCGTTGCTTAACTGGACGGCAGTAGCAGTCAAGAAGACTCAACCGTAATGGAGAGCCTGTATATGCTAGTGTCATGCGCTTGAGCCTGCATGCCTTGCATGCAGCCGGTGCAACGTAAACCGGGTGGGCACGACACGCAGCCCCGGCCGGTGGTGTACTGGTGTTGCCTCGGCAGGCGCTTGGCCCTTTGCCCGCAAGGTCCGCTGAAACGCAAGGCCGATTTTACGGAAGAAACGCAGTCCATATATGACCACACTTCACCTCAGCGTCGTCCAGACGCCCGGCAACGTTACTGTCTTTCCTCACCTTTTTCTCGATTCTGTTACGAAAGAAGGTGGTCCGATGCAGATGTGTGATGTGTGCATGTTGTTGGTAGCATGAACGATTCAATTGCATATGGGTCGCTAGCAAATTAATCCTTTCTTCAGTGGGTTCTCAAATTCTCAATGGAGCTATCTGGAGGAGGATGTTGGGGTTCCTCTACAATGAAGATTGCGACTTTGTGAATAAATCTGTGTGGTGCTTACTAAACATGCAGATTGTCGGTTTTCGCCGGATACATATCAAGCCTGTGGTTTTCATCGTTTGTATAACGAACTTGTAGATTTTCGGTTATCGAATCTATAGATTTGTCGGTTTCAACCAGTAACGTAACGAACTTATGTCTTGTCGGTTTCTACCCATCGGTTAATGAATCTGTAGATTTGTCGGGTTCTACCAGTAGTGTAACGAATTTGTGTTGTCGATTTGTATCGGTTACCTATTGTCAGTTTGCGGCAATTCTTTAACGAATTTGTAGCTTGTCGGCTTGCGTCTTTAGCTTAGTGATTTGTAGATGGTCAGCTGCGCCCTTACCCCTAACGTATATGTTGGTTATCGGTTTGTACTTGCACTTAAGGAATTTATAGATTGTGGGTTTGCACACGTTATTTGTCAAATATATAGTTTGTTGTTTCCGATATGGCAATTTTGATAATTTGGTCATGAGACACGTGCCCTATCAAGCACGATAGTTGCTTCATCCGGAATTTCTAATTATGGATGACAAGGACGCTGCCAATAGAAAAAATTGTAGGTTGTAAATAACAAGTCAACAACAATTTAATCATCGAAGGTGATTCCTTTGAGCATCATGCCGGGAGAATAGGATGATGATGACCGAGTTCCTAGTATTGATGCAAGCCCTTTTCAAACGAGAGTTCATCAAACGAGCTTGTAATTATTGAGATATCTTGGTCCAATAGAAGGCATCAACCCAAGGTGAAGAGATTCAATTATGGACAAGAGCGGAGGTCAAACATGATAGCCATTTCTTAGGCATGATTTTTTTCTGGCGAAGTTTAGGTATGATTTATTTGTAGAGTAGCCAACATTTATAGATAAGTTGGAGCTAGTGAAAAGCTACCATATACAAAAACACATGCATATATACTTCCACTCATCCTAATAATTATTTGTTATAATATAAAACATAACTTTAACCATTGATAAAACATTCATATTAGCAAGGCTTAGCTGCTCTACCTTTTTTTTCACTTTGCATCATTAGCCACTAGGGTAACCAAACAAATTCCTACTTCCATTTTTGAAAATGAATTAGGATTTTTCTATACTTGTAAAAGTTATCTATCTCCTACCCTATTTGACCAGAAGTGGTCTTCCTCCGTGGGACTTTGGAACACAAGTATTTTTTTTTTATTTTTTTGACAAGATTTGTAACATTCAACTGTGGGCCAAATAAACCCATGGTGAAACAATTCGATCCCGCCTTGTGTTGGCCCAAAATGTTGCAGGCCGCGTTATATGGTTGATGAATGGTGGCCCATCATAAATTCGCAGGCCGCGTCTTTCGTCTTTTATAAAGCAGAAAGAAAAGGAATGGCGGTTGAGAAGATCCGGCAGGTCGCAAACACGGTTTCACGTTGACACGTTACCGAGCTCGGAACCGACTCAACAACGCTGATAAAAACCTCCTCGCACGGCACCCCGATCGAAAACGCGCACGGCTCCCTGCATCATCGTCGCCGTCGTCGTAGAGAGGAAGCGCGGAAGGATCGGAGATCGTGAAGATGATCGAGGTGGTGCTGAACGACCGGCTGGGGAAGAAGGTGCGCGTCAAGTGCAACGAGGACGACACCATCGGCGACCTCAAGCGGCTGGTGGCGGCGCAGACGGGCACGCGCGCCGAAAAGATCCGCATCCAGAAGTGGTACAACATCTACAAAGACCACATCACCCTCGCCGACTACGAGATCCACGACGGCATGGGACTCGAGCTCTACTACAACTAGCCATCGTCCGTCCACGCCAATTTCCTCGCATCGAGTGTTTGTATGCACTACAGGGCTGTCTCGCATATGCGCAAGTGCTATTGAAGTTTGATGTACTAGAATGAATTCATAGTTCAATCGATCGTGACCTGAAATTTGAGCGTTGATCTTTAATATTTTCTGCTGTGTTCTTTCGTGTTCGCCCGATTACCTTGTTATTCTCATCGTTTCTGATCTCTGCAATATTCATTTATCATATGAAGGGGAAATGATGACTATCCTCGTCGACTCTGACTGGTGACGTGACGTGTGGCACGGTTTTTTTTTAACATGACGGTTCACTTGTGTTGGGATCAGATTCGACTACCAAATTCTGAGTCTGATTAGACTGATTCCAACCCAAGACCAAAATGCCTACCTAATTTTAGGAGCCGCTCCTTCATCACCCAGAAATGAAGCACCACGCGACGCGGACCAATCTCTTCCGCTGCCGCGCCCGTCATCCTCCTCTGCTTCCATACCGCTCCCATCCCCCTCGGTTCTCGCCATGGCCGGAGTAGTTGCTCAGCATGGCGCCAGGCCCGCCTGCCTCGACGCGCCAGTGGCTCAGCCAGCCTCGCCGCGCCTCACCAAAGCCTCGCTGCGCCATGGTTCTTCCCGCCTCGTCGAAGCCGCGCAGGTGCCGTCGACGCGAGCCATCTTTAGCCTCGCCGGGGCCCGCCCACTCCACCGCGGCCTCGCCAGGCCCCGCGTCGCCGTGCTCTCGCCAGGGCCACACGCCCTCCAAGGTGACGGAGGAGATGGCCATGGGTGTGCCCTCGGCGAGCGCCTCCTCCAGCTTGTGCCGCTCCTCCTGGGCGCGCGCGAGCTTCTGTCGATCGCATCCATGGCGGCGCTCGTGCGGGGCTAGGGCGTGGTGCGGCGCCGTGGGAGGGGCAGTTGTGGCGGGCCCGTGGGGTCACGGCGGAGGCGCGCGCAGTGGCGGCGACGGCGCGGAGCCGTGCGCGGCAGCAGTGGAGCCCGCGGGATCTGTTGCGAAGCCGGCGCTGCGGGGGGGGGGGGGGGGGGGGGCTGTCATAGCACGGCGGCGAGCGGCGGCTTGCTGCTTCGTCTGTCGACACTACTAGAATTCTAGACAAGCCCGAACGTGAAAGTGAGTCCCCGACCAACCCTCGGTAAACTTAAATATGCCCGATGGTTCTATACATTGCCGATGGTTAAAAGCCTACCGCTCGGCCATTTGTTTAATAACCGACGGTTATAACCAGCCCGCTCGGCTATTGATCCGCATCAGCGACGGTGCAACTCACCCGCTCGGCTAATGGTTCAAGTGACCGACGGTTCACAAAATTCTCGACGGTCTGCAAGCAACGGATGGCAAAATGCTCCCCTTTTGATGGTCCAACCTGAGTGCCCGTGTACAAATCAGTCAAAAGGCAGTTAGGATCATGCGTTGATGGGGAAGCCAATCCAAGATCTGCTATTTCCTTTCTCCGGCCCTCTCTTGTTCTTCCTCAATCTGATCCACGCCTCTTCGATCAATTGGCCGCCATATCGCTGCTGATGTAAAGCGGCAGCACGCCTCCGGCCTCCCTATACCACAAGCAACCGTCGCATCAAACACGCGCTGAGGGAAGTCGTGCTCGATCTGGTGTTCCAGGTAACAAGAAAGTATTCTTTAGTTGATGATCCTTTTGTTCTCAATTGATGATCTTTTTTGTTCTCAATCTGATTCGTTCTCACAGATCTCTGAAAACCGTATTACCATTATCGAAAGCCACCGTCGCATCGCACGCCATACGCACAGTGAATGTTGTTCTGCATCGATCTGTTTGTCCAGGAATGTAATGCTCTAATATGCGTTAATCATTTTTTTTTTGCGAAGTCGGTAATCATTTTTCTGAAACTAATATATCTTCCTTATGCGCTAATCTGCTACTTTTGAGGGTACTTTGCCATCTCAGACGCATCTAGACATATGCACAGCAGTCATGCAGATGCAGATTCAGCGCCGTTGCTTCATTCTTCTTTTTTTATTATCGTAACTGCATCCAATGCTGCAGTCCTTTGTCTCTTCACTAATCACTGGTGTTCCTTTTTCTATATGTATGGATTCAGATTTTCGTCTCAAATAGGATGATTGGAGTTGCGATCTGGATTTCTGAGCACATCTGGTGGAGTCAACAGAAAATCTGGATTTACTTGTTTTTATTAGTGTGTGACAGAATCCTAAGTTTTTTATATTTATCTTCAGTTACTTTTGTTTCCATTTACTTTTTCTCTGAACAGATTAGTTTGTCATTATTGCCTAATTTCGTCAGCATCCAGGTGAATTGGTTGAGCGAATGGTCATGGGATGAAGTGCGAAGGATTCAACAATATGTCAGAGCAGCCAAAAAGAATGATTGCAACTTTCTTCTATAGATTTTGCATAATTCTATTTGTACCAAACTATGTAGTGATCCCTTGCTCGGATAAACCATGTAATTAACTAGGATCCAAGTTTCAGTTTCTCTAACTTCTGTAGATTTGCGACATGTAGCAGAGATGCACACTCATGATTGATATGTATATAAAGTTTCAATTTCTCTATCATTGTAATATAGGCGTAGGCACTGTAAGTGTCGAATGCATTAATATGATTACGAAAAAACGCCCAAACTTTGAAAAAAACAAAATACAATAAAAATACATTCAAATTATTTTTTTTATCAAATTTTGAAATAATTGGCCGAGCGTTTCAAACAGTCGGGAAAGGGGATGGCCGTCCGTATGTATGGTTAGCCTCGATGTGGGATAACCGAGAGTGAACCGTCGGGCTCTCCCCCTCGGGAACTTGATTGCCGAGTGTACCCTCGGCGATTGGTCGAATCCCCGACCACGAGTGCCCGAAGGGAAATGGCCGACGGTAGACGCTCGGCTATTCGCTTTCCCGAGCGTATAAACAGATGCCCGACGGTTTAGAAACGCTCGGGGATTGTTAGGATTCTAGTAGTGCGAGTGGAGAGATGCCGGCGGCGGTGGATACGTCTCGGTCTCGCAGCAGCTGCGGCGTGCGCGGCTTCCGAGGTCGACGACGCCGCATCTCCCCCTTTCCCCGTCGCTCCCCTTCTCCTCCTCGCCAGCGTCCTCCCCTGCGCCGTCCTCCCCAATTTCTGATTTTCAATTGCTGCATCTCCTCCACCGCGAGCTTGTGCTCATGCTTGGGTGTGCGAGGCTGGAGGTGCGTGGCGGCGGCGGGAGCGGCTGCCCAAGCTCGAAGCGGTGGCGGACGACCCGATTTTCGGGCTCCCGTTGGAGACAGACAGTTTTGGATAGTATCCTTTTAGCTGCACGACACCCCATTCACGTGTTTTTGTCTCCCATATAGGTCTTCCGGGTTGGAGTCAATCTTACTATGCACACTTATACCTTGTGACTATATATATATATTCGTCTGAATACACAAGGGCGGGACCGATTGAAAGCAATCGGCACAAGCGACTAAAATCTAGCTATGGACCACCCGGTCCCAAAACGGCCGCGGCCGATGGCGCTGGGATCAGCTCTCCTCGCCGGAGGCA
This sequence comes from Eragrostis curvula, assembly GCA_007726485.1. Taxonomy (NCBI): domain Eukaryota; kingdom Viridiplantae; phylum Streptophyta; class Magnoliopsida; order Poales; family Poaceae; genus Eragrostis; species Eragrostis curvula. Next base: position 33,447 of record RWGY01000959.1, read on the forward strand.
GTGGCGGCTTCATCCCCATTGATGTACTCTTCTTCCAAATTCTCGTTCTACTTCCCGTGAAGTGCCTGTGCGCCTCCAATCCGTTTGCAAGCTGTGACATGCCACCATAACCAGCACGGATTACACCCGCTGCCACCTGCAACATTCCAGAACGAGGCCCCGAAAATATGTAGAGGTCGAGAACCGCAATAAGTTGGCCCTTCAGGGTGTGAGTTTCTACTGGTTCAAACCGGGGCAAAGCAGTGTTGCCGAGCTCATCCTAAATAAGTAAGAAATGCCCGATCCCGATGTTCATCTTGCCGCTGCATTGCGACGGCCTCATCATGATCCCTTGCACGACGGGGCGGATTTTTATGTGTAACCCGGCGATCCGGGAGCTTGCTAAGCTGCCGCGTGGAAGCCGCAGTGTCCTAGGGGACCATAGGCACCATACGGCGGCCTTTGGATTCGACCCTAGCAGTGGCAAGTATAAGGTGGCTAGGCACTTCTTACGGTCATATAGTGAAACACCCCGGGAAGACGGCGAGGGAATGGTTATGCAGTACAGCACGGGACATGAGGTCTTGACGCTCGGCGATGGAGAAGAGGCTTGGAATTGGAAGGTTACCATGGATCACTACCTCAGAAACGGTCATTAGTGACGGCTTTTTAGAACCCTTAGTGACGTAAAATATTCTTCCCGTTTGTAAATTTGCGTCACTAATTGTATGGCGTTTCTGACGGGTCTAAAAGACGTCACTAAATACTTAGTGGCGGTGTTTAATATACCCGTCTGAATTATCAGTGACGGTGTTCAATATACTCGTCTGAATTATCAGTGACGGTATTTTGAAGCCCGTCACAATGTTCTGTGACGGTGTTTTGAAACCCGTCGCAATTGCCTCTGACGGTGTTTTAGAACCTGTCTGTAACAGCCTGTGACGGTTTGATTAACGTGTCTCTATTAATTTTTTGACGGGTACCTCTCTGGCTTCTAAGTGACGTGTGTTTGGAAATCCCCGTCTCAATACTCTCTGACGAATTTTAATTCCCCGTCCCAATACAGCTTTGACGGTTTTCGTTATGAACCATGAAAATCCTGTCACTGGTCTTGTAGGTGACGATGTGCATTTCCAGATGCTGTGACGGGGAACGAAAACAGTCCCAGCATGCCGGCTCACCAGCAGCAAGATTAACAGCATTAACGAAGCATAATTCATAGCATTAAGACCATCATACGTCAGGCATGCATTTCAACAGTCAATTAACGAAAACCGAGAGAGTTAGTTCATGGTGAGCTAGTTCATGGTAACATCATTGTGCTGGTGTCGACAGGTCTCCTTTTGGGCGCTTGCTGGTCTTCGAGAGAGTTTGGCCAAGTTCATGATGTCTGAAGTGATCTCTCCCAAAGGGGGGTTCCATCACCCTACTGCTACTTACTAATCGAGAGAGTGTTGAGCTAGTGTAGCTGTTAGAACTAAATCTGTTGAACCGCTTTTTGGGGATGCTGATGCTAATCTATAGTGGTATATTGTTGTTCGAGCTCTTACTGATCGAGAGAGTGTTGAGCTAGTATAGCTCTTATTGTATGTTGCTGTTCGGTCTGTTGTGGGCACAATGATGTTACTAGCTGTTGAATGCTGTGAATTATGCTTTGTGACACTGCATAAACAGAGAGTTAGTTCATGGTGAGCCATACTCATAGTCACTTTTGTAATACCATTGGATGAATATTTCAGTTACTGGAAATTTGGTAACATGTGTGAGTCCATTTCCTTGTTCTTTCTTCTTTTTTGCATCACTTGCAGTGTAGAGTGCCCAAGCCCTACATGGTACATATATAGCAAGTTAGTGCCCAAGCTGCTGCTGTTGCCATTCAGATCAGCTGCTATTGGAAGGAGAAACACCACACACAGACACACTCACACAGCAGCAACACCAGCAGCTATGTCTTACTATGTCTTAGGTAACATAAATTCAGTAAGATAAATTACTATGTCTTAGATAACATAAATTCAGTAATAGATTAACAGAAAAAATCAGCAACTAAGCTCACGCACACACAGTAACTACTGGACAAACAAATCCATTGAAAAGGACAACGGCACAAGTCGATATGCTAAAAAATTGAAAAGAGAAACAAGGTAGCTAGTATTAGCACACTCACCTATCAAGCAGGTCTACCCTGACGCTGCTGTTCTGATTGGTGCTTTTTCTGTCTTGTCCAACGGTGTAGAATGTATAACCATTTATCTCATACCCTTGATGTCATGGCCGTGAACAGAGGCCCTGAGGCAAGTTTACGAAGCAGCTCATCACTCCTCACAGCTGGACTGTTACTGATTCTATCTCTGAACCAAGTGTTGAACCTCTTCATATGCTCCTTTGCTAGCCAAGTTTCATTCCGCTGGGAATTTTCTTGACGGAGTAATTCTTTGTGCTCATCAATGTAATCTGACACTCGTTTCATCTGCTGCAGCACGTGGAAATGAGCCTTTTCAAAAGCCTCATGGTCAGGTGTAATTGTCTTTTTTCCAAGAGTGCCTGTTCCAGCCATCCTCCCCTCATGTCGAGACTTTGGTACCCCAATTGGATTTCCTGGGTCAAACTAATTAGCACACCATTCCACAACCTCCTCTGTAGAGTAACCCTGCACAATACTTTCCTCGGGCAAGGATCGGTTCCTCACATATGCTTTCAGAGTTGCAAGATACCTCTCAAACGGATACATATTGTGTAGGAACACTGGGCCAAGGTAGTGGATCTCTTTTACGAGATGTGTTGTCAGGTGGACCATGATATCAAAAAATAATGGCTGAAAATACATCTCAAGATGGCATAAAGTCTTTATGAGATTCTTTTGTAGATCCAGCAAAGAAAGTGGATCAATGACCTTCTGAGCAATCGCATTGAAAAAGAAGCAGGAACTCATGATAGTTTCTCTAACCTTAATGGGTAGAATAATGTTTCTAATCCCAGCTGCAAGCAAGGCAGTCAACATGATATGGCAGTTATGAGACTTAATCTTACCAACCATTTTGAGGTCGGGCACCGAGACAAGCCTTGGAATGTTGGCTGAGTATCCGGTTGGAACCTTGATGCTGTTGAAGAACTCACATAGTTCCTTTTTCTCCTTCCTGGATAGCGTGATGCAGGACGTGGGGAGATCTTCATCAGCACACTTGGGACAAAGCTCGGGCCTCAAGCCCATTTCCTTTATGTCCGCCCGGGCATTCATATGATCCTTGCTTTTTCCATGCATATTCAGCAATGTTCCTATCAGAGCTTCAAATATATTTTTCTCAATATGCATGATGTTGATGCGATGCCAAACATCCAAATACTTCCATTATGGTAGCTCCCAAAAGATTGATTTTTTCTTCCACATCTGTTTTCCATCACTTTTAGAAGGACGTTTTCTCTTCCCAAGAACTGAACCAAGTTTCTGTGTCTCATCATACAGTTCTTCACCACTGAAATGCCTTGGGGCTGACCCTTTTTCCTTAGTGCCATCAAACTGAGCCTTCATGTTCCGGTATGCGTGAGACTTGGGAAGGAATCGTCGATGTCTCATGAATATCGGTTTCTTTGAATGCTTCAGCCACACACTCTCGGTGTCATACAAGCACTGAGGGCAACCTTTGCCTCCTCCTTTACTCTGCCCTGACACGGAATATAAAGCCGGGAGATCCTGTATTGTACACAAGAACATAGCACGTAGCTTGAAGTACTCCCGCTTGAACTCGGTCCCACACCTCAACACCAGCGTCTGACCAAAGTATTTTAAGATCATCTATCAGCGGCCTCAAAAAAACATCGATGCTTATTCCAGGTTGCTTTGGACCAGGAACCAACACCGTTAACATAAGATACTTCCGCTTGTGACACAACCATGGTGGAAGGATGTAAATGCACAAAACAACTAGCCAAGTGCTATGGGCAACACTGAATTCACCAAATGGATTCATTCCATCCGTGCTCAATCCAAATCTGATATTTCTCAATTCTTCGGCAAATTTTGTGTATCTTCCATCAATGTTTCGCCACTGAGCTGAGTCTGCGGGATGCCGAATTTTTCCATCGTTCTTCCGCCCCTTTGCATGCCAACGGAGGATCTTCGCCTCTTTGCTATTTGCAAACAAACGCTTCAGGCGAGGGATGATGGGAAAATACCACACCACTTTCCGAGGAGGTCCATTCCTTTTACTTGGCACCTCATCGTCACCCCCAGTTTCAGCGCTTGTAACGAGAGATTCTGCAGAAAGGGCATTCAGTCAAGTCTGCATACTCATCGCGATAAAACATGCAATTCTCCTTACATGCATGTATCTTTTCTACCTCCGGCTTCATAAGTGCTTTCAGGCAACACATTCTCCTTTGGAAGCATTTCACTTAGTAGATGTAACAGCGCTGTGAAGCTTCGGTCTGACCAACAATGGCTTGCCTTTAGCTTCAGAAGCTTCAACACCGAATTCAGTAGCGTCATGTTGCATCCAGGATACAACGGTTTCTTTGAGTCTCGCAGCAACTCTTGAAACTTCTGAAACTCTCCCTGGCTGTACTCAAAGTCATCGTTTCCCTCGGCATCATGCACCATCTGGTCAACATCCTCAACAAGGTCAGCACCAGAATCCTCATTGATAGATAATATTTCATCATCCGTGAGATGTGGAACTCCTTGGTCATCATCCGTGACATGTGGACCTCCTGTAGATGGCGTCGGGCACTGGTCAGCACTGCAATCTCCTTGCACCATTTCATTAGGGTTGAGTCCTTCTTCCCCATGCTTGTTCCAAATTTTGTAGTTTTCTTTGAATCCACGGACAATCAAATGCGCATGTAAGTGCATGGAATGCGCAAACCTCTTGTCATTTTGGCAGTCCATGCAGGGACATAACATAACTTTCTTTTTCATCTCTTTCATGTTCTGCTCTGCAACAGCAATGAAAGCCAAGACCCCATTCAGGTAGTCATCGCTAGCCCGGTTCGCAAGGTACATCCAGTTTCGGTCAGCCATCTGCATTTGCAAATAAAGTACACCATATTAAACGCCTACAATTAGAAAATCTACAATTTTACTAGCTATGAGTTGTTGGGATATAAACCAACCTTTTCAGTTCAGGGACCAATCAAAACTTCAAATCAATAACAAGAATATCCTTGGTTGTTCAAGAAGCGCCAAAGCATTTGTCCATCAGCACCTAAAATGTACAAAAACACTAAATTTGAGACACGCACCCTACAGAATTCTCTGAAAACAAATCTTGAAATTTAATGTGGCTCATCACAGTCAAATTGGTGCCGTTCAGATATAGTGCCATGAAACTATCTTCAAAAATATGCTGTCTGGGCAGTGTTCTGAATACCCATGCTAGTTCACTGAGCAAGGTTTGGGAAAATTACTACTTGATCAAATGTTCAGGTATTGGTGAATGTTTAATATATATTTCATTATTGTATCTTACATACAGTTTAAGCACAAAATTGGAAGTTAAAACTAATCAGGCTAGTGCATTCTTGAATGAAAGAAACATACAACTTCCGCTTTAAAGAAATGTATCAGACAACCTGCAAATCAACCTGAAATTTATCACAATGTGGATGCTCCATGCATGAAATTCCAAAGACGCAATGCATCGCATGGTGGACAAATTTATGAGACCCATGTGAAATTCGATACTTGTACTCACCAGCTTGTACATGGAGTGGTAGGCGCAGCACGCATGGTGGATCTCGACCTTGGCAGGAAGCCGCAGCCGCAGGGTCTGGCAACGGCGGATGGCAGCCGCAGCAGACGGTGACGGTGGGGCAGAACACGGGGACGACGGTGGGGAAGGGGCAGAACGCGACGGCGACGGTGGGGATGGGGCAGAACGCGACGGCTTCGGTGGCGTGGAGACGGGGCAGAACGCGACGGCGACGGTGGATGACAGACGCAGCGGACAGCGACGGTGGAGTGGGTGGCGCGCGGGCCGAGCTCACCGACGGCCGTAGTCGTCGGCCGCCGCGGAAGAGTCCGGCGGCTTCGAGGCGGATAGCGAAGGGCCGGGCGGCCTTGGGAGGCCGGGATTTGGAGAGCGGGAAGGAGCACGGCCCTGGGGAAGCCGCAGCCGCGGCGGCCGGCGGCGGTGGACGACAGCCGCGGCAGCCGGCGGCGGTATATGTTTTTCTTTTTTTTAGGGAAACTAACGAAGGGGAAAGATGGTGGATAATATTATGCTTTTGACAGAGAAAGACGGTGGGTGTGACGGGTATGCAAACTAACGTCACTGCCCCATTGCCAGTGACACGTTTTTATATAACCGTCGCACGGCGCTGTGATGGCGTTACAAATAACCGTCACTGGTGCTTCTGACGGTAATTTAGAAACATGTCACAACTAGAACTGTGACGGTAATTTAAAAAGACGTCAGAATATTTTGGGATGGCGTTTCAGAAATCCGTCACAGTAGCTTGTGACGGTTATGAAAAAGACGTCCTCGCTTATAAGAGTGACGGCTTTTTAAAATTATGTCACATAATCTTATGACGCCGTTTTTAAAAACCGTCTCTAAAACTGTGACGCGGTTCGTTAAACCGTCATTGTTGGTTCAAATAGCACGGATTTTTCAATTTGCGTCGCTACTGTTGGCCCCGGAGCTGAGTTGAAGTGACGTATATTTGAAAAGCCGTCACTACAGTTGTCCTAGTGACGTGTTCTTAATTATCGTCATTAATGTCGCGTCACTAATGCGGTAGTGGATCCCCCTTGCGCTATCACTGCCAGGACTCCTATTTGTCTTCCTGGGTTCTTCTACTGGAGTGCTCTCCAATCCTTGACCGGTCATGGCCGTAACATGGTAAGATCAGATGTTATCCTTCGATTTAGCTTGCGAGATGAAATGTTCACCGTGCAGCCAAACCCGCCATGCAGGGGCTTTCTAAGCCACAATGACACGCTATGCGAGCTTCATGGCAAGTTATGCTATGTTCACTCCGACTCGTTGTTTGATGTGGCCATTTGGTTGGCAGAGGATGGACCAAGCCTTGCTTGGTCGATGCGCTGCCGCGTGAACTGGCTGTTGGTGCCCAGGATTAATAGAGTTCTCGCTTGCGCTTCAACCAACAAGACAAGATATTCCTCTCCGTCGATGAAGGGTACCTTCTGAGCTGCGATCTGCGTGATGGATCACAAGGAAAAATTATCTGCATGCACACGTGCTATACGATCATGGAAACGGAACAAACTTCAGCACCGGCCTGCTCGCTTTCCCTGTTTCTCACTATATGCTCCCCTGTGTGGAATCGCTGTTGCGTATTAGACCACTTTGATATTGACTAATATGGTTTTTATATGATCAAATAAGAAATGTACGCTCAGATGCACCATGTTGCCAATTACTTGTTCGTGTATCTTGTAACCAGAGTTACCAAAAAACATTACTATCAGTTCATGACTTGTGTTCATTCTTGTTACTATTATGATGCGTTTCTTTCACGCTGACTTTTTTTTTTAGGAACTTTCATGTTGCCAATAGCTTTTTTTTTTTTAGCATCTCATGTTGCCAATAGCTATGTTATGTGTTTCTTTCAGACCACCCAAGAAAAGCATAGGCCCATGCATATGTTCATTTCGGAGACTTGGGCTTTGTATAAGGGCTTTAGTCCCTCGTTCAGCCCAACTAAAGAGTCTACATGCCCAAATTTCCCTGGAAGGAATAGAAGCATGCATGGTCAACATGACAAAGCAGACATGATCCCGGGATTTGGCGAGGTTTCATATCGTCACTGTCGAACTGAAGTGTCTCAACGTAATGTATACTACTACTGTAGTTCGCCGCTTGCAGCAAGCCACTGCCAGTGTGAAGAACAAGAGCAATAAACATCGGTCAATCCCACACCGCTATCACCCGGCCCCACAAGTCAGTGACCTACACGAAACACGTCGCCAGCAAACCCGGGATTCCTCTTTGATTAACTCACCCCCTTGGATTGATTTGATTCTGCTGTTTCCCATGACAGCCGAGTACCGATGCCCGAGGGCGCTCGTGCGCACGCAGCACACACAGCTCAGGGAATAGGCCTCTCTATTCCATCCACCCATGCATGTCGTCACGAGTCGCCATCCAATCGAGGCAGCTTCTTTGACCGCGAGAGCCGCCCAAAGGAAGAAAAAAAAATTGTTCGCCGTCTCTCCGGGAACACAAAGCCCCCGAAGCCGGCACGGGAGAAAGTGCCGCCTGGTTTCGCTGGCCGGCGGGTCAACCGGCCATGACGAAACGGGACGGGGCCAAACCTAACTCATCGCCTAAAAAGAGCCCGGGCAGACCGGCGTTGGGATCGGAGTCGGGGCTTGCTTTTTGCCGAATGGATCCCTTGATTCGGGCTGGGCACTGAAAGCTAGGAGCTCGCAGTTTGACACTTCTTTTTTCGTTTTCCTTTATGTGACAGTATTATTGGCTGGCGTGTGATTGTCCGTGGCTGAAAATTTTTGTGCAGCACGCGGCCTGCGACGAGTCACGTTGAGACTAGGTTGCGGTGTTGGCTTTGTTGCTCGATTTGGCGATGGGCGGCCTCCATTTTCTTGGTTCTGACGCGCGCACACACGTGAGAGTGAGACAGGTTGGAGTTTCTGAACATACTTACAGGTTACGTACTGGATCAGACCAGAGTAGTAAAATGGATCAAATCTAGTGGCCCGCGGTTAATTTGTAAACAAGCATGACATAAGAGGAGTGGTTGGCCTTGGCAATTCTCATTTCTCACTCCATTTCTTCATAGCGGTGAACGTGGCGGCCAGCGGAGCGCACACCGCGGCCCAGGACATTCGCCTCCGCCGCGTCGCTGTCGCCCTCGCCACAGCCCATGCCCGCACGAGCGCCCTTCCCGCCCTCGCTGCCTGATCCATCTCAGCATAAACAAATGGCACTTGCAATGAAACGCACGGAGCAGTGACGCAAATGCAGGCAGCAAAGCCAGGCCAGGTCGGGTGGGCGGGCCCGGGGGGCAGGGCGGCATGTTGCAGTGTGCCGCGCCGTCCCCACCGCAACCGGGGTCGGAGGAAACGTACTGTGCTGCTGATCCGGTTTTACTCGCCGCCGCGCTGACTTTCCTCCCCGCCTCTCGCATTGCAGCCGGCTCCTCTCTCTCGGCACGGTAAAACTTGGGTGCTCATGATGGTTCAGGGCGCCCCCGCCTGTCCTGATCGTCGCCGCCAGCCCGCAACGCGCTAAACGCTGCACGCGCCGCGGGACGCCGCACCGGGCGCTCCGCGCGCGCCACAGCGATTTGCATTGGCGGCTTTGCATGCATGGTCACTACTGCCTGCCAGTCGATCTTGCGGGAGCCGAGACGATACACGAACACGATGCGAGATCAAAAACAGAGCAGAAAGGCTGTGAAAAATGAGGTAAACGAGGCAGCGAGGAACTTCATGGTGGTCCGGACTCGGGACAAATGCCGTGGGGTTCGCTACCTCGCGTTGCCATGCATGCCAACACAGGCACAGCACTGCGGTATGCCTAGCCGCTGTCGCCATGCATGCAGGGATAGCTGTGCACGCAGCAAGCACATCGCGGCAGCAGCAGCCATAGCCACAGCTAGGCAGAAGCTGCCTGCGCTCCCGCTCCCGCTCTGCTGCGGCAGCCCATACGCATGCTGCACCACCGTGGATGTTTAAAGCATGTCGTCCTCGCTTCGCCATCAGTGGGAGTGGTAGTTGTTTAAATCTGTGATACATCTAGGTGCAATACTAGCGGGTCCTGTAATCTATCTAGGATGAACATGAGTTCGGATTTGGGAGAAAGGGGAGAACGTTAGTTACCTTCGTGTGCAGCTGGCGCCGATGCGGTGGCCATGGCGACGACGGGCCTGTCGCCGTCGTTGTCGGGGAAGAAGTGCGGCGGCGGTGACGGCTTCCCGTCGCTCACTGCGCTAACCCTAGATCGGTAGGGTGTGTAGGTGGGGTGACTGGCGGCGCGGTGAACCTCGTACCGTGCGCCCCGGCCCCCACCTCTCTCTTTATACGCGCAGCGCGACAGGGGCCCACCAGCCAGTGAATGTGCTGGACGCCTCCGATCAGGACGCGATCAAGCCCAACGGCCGTTGGGCCTTGGGGGGGGCAAGGAGATCAATCTAACAATCGCCCCCTTGATCTCTTCTTTTACCTTTTCTTTTCTTTTCTGTTTCATTTGTCTCATCACAGATTAATGCATAGAGCATGTCTCATCGTCACGGTCATATCCTGCCGATAGAATCAACAGCTACAATACACGCCTCCATTCTGAAACAGTCCTTTATTCTTTATGGGCCTCTTTAGTCCAGAGATCATAGGCTGTCCCTTAACCCCATGCCGGCTACGTGTTCCTTGAACACGCTGGGTGGTAAGCCTTTCGTTAGCGGATCCGCGAGCATCTTCTCTGTACGTATGTGCTCGAGACTTATGGTTTGATCTCGGACTCTATCTTTCACAACATAATACTTTATGTCAATGTGCTTGGTAGCGGCACTTGACCTGTTGTTGTGAGCATACGAGACTGCGGGTTCATTGTCACAGTACATCTTTTGTGGTCTTGAGACGTCGTCAACCACTCTTAAACCGGGTATAAGTTTCTTTAGCCAATTCACCTGTCCAACGGCCTCGAAACAAACAATAAACTCTGCGTGCATTGTGGACGCTGCAGTGATACTTTGCTTGCAACTTTTCCATGATATGGCCCCTCCCGCGAGAGTGAACACATATTCCGACGTCGATTTTCTGTTATCTCCTGCAAAATCAGCATCTGCATATGCCGTGATTTGCAGAGAATCTATTCTTCTGTATGTTAACATGAGGCCTTTCGTTCCTTGCAAATAGCGCAGAACTTTCTTTACTAACTTCCAATGTTCTGGTCCTGGATTACTCTGGAATCTACCAAGCAACCCGGTAACAAAAGCAATGTCAGGGCGTGTGCACACTTGTGCATACTGTAAGCTTCCGATAGCTGAAGCATATGGTACCGATTTCATTTGATCTTTTTCATATTGATTCTTTGAACATTGAAAGTCCCCATATCTGTCGCCCTTGACTATGGGAGCAGGTGAAGCACTGCATTTGTTCATATTGTATTTCTTCAGGACCTTTTCTATGTATGTCTTTTGTGATAGTCCCAATACCCCCTTGGATCTGTCTCGGTGAATTTCAATTCCTAAAACGAATTTTGCTTCACCAAGATCTTTCATTTCGAATTGTGAGGACAAGAATTTCTTTGTTTCTAGTAGTAGACTGACGTCACTGCTTGCAAGCAGGATATCATCCACATACAGGATTAGGAAGATATACTTTCCATTCTTGAACTTTGCATAAACGCAATCGTCCTCCACATTCTGTTCAAACCCGAAACTTTTAATCGTACTGTCGAACTTCAAGAACCACATTCTTGAAGCTTGCTTTAACCCATAAATCGATTTCTTTAGGCGGCATCCCATCTTTTTCTTTCCTTCCACAACAAAACCTTTTGGTTGTGCCATGAAAAATTCTTTATCTACATCCCCATTTAGGAACGCCGTCTTTACATCCATTTGATGCAATTCTAGATCAAAATGAGCCACGAGGGCCATAATGACTCTGAAGGAATCTTTACATGAGACTGGAGAAAAGGTCTCATGATAATCAATTCTCTCTTTTTGCGTATAGCCTTTTGCCACAAGTCGCGCTTTGAACTTTTCTATATTCCCTTGTGAGTCATATTTGGTTTTGTAGACCCATTTACAGCCTACTGGTTTGACTCCTTCAGGAATTTCTACTAAGTCCCAAACATCGTTGGTACTCATCGATCTCATTTCATCTTCCATGGCTGCTAACCACTTAGACGAATGCTCGCTTCTCATGGCTTCTTCAAATAAGGTAGGGTCATCCTCCATTTGATATTCTTCACAATTCTCAGTGTTATATACTTCATAATCACTGGAAATAGCCGACCTCCTTGCTCTTTGAGACCTTCTAGGGGCCTCTACATTTTGCTCATTTTCTATCGGAGGTTGTACCTCCACATCTGGAGCATTTTCTATTGGAGGTTGTAGCGGCTCCCCTTGTTCTGCAGCAGCGGGCTCTATAGGATCCTGAGGGACAGGTTCCACATTTTCATTCGTTGTTGCCACAGGAGGAACCACCACGGGGGCTGACATCACAGTGTCTTGCACTGTCGGTGCAGCCACAACGGGCAGTGAGAAAAAATGTTCTTGAATCACTGGATTAGGTGCATACACCCGCTTCTCCTCAAGATCAATCTCTCGAACTGCCACGCTCCCCCGAACCATTTGTTCTTCTAGGAAGGCAGCGTGTCTTGTTTCTATAAACTTTGTATATCTATCTGGACAGTAAAATCGATATCCTTTTGATTTTTCTGGATAGCCAATAAAATGGCAAGTCTCTGTTTTGGGATCTAACTTCCCAATATTCGGGTTGAATATTTTCGCCTCAGCAGGACTCCCCCAGACCCGTAGGTGTGCTAATGAGGGTACTTTTCCTGTCCATAACTCATACGGTGTTTTGGGCACCGATTTACTGGGTACTCTGTTGAGATTATGAATGGCGGTTTTTAATGCCTCCATCCACAAACTCACTGGCAGTGTCGAATAACTGATCATACTGCGCACCATATCCATTAGGGTACGGTTGCGTCTTTCTGCCACTCCATTCTGCTGAGGCTCGCCCGGCATTGAATACTGGGCTACTATGCCTTGTTCCTGTAGGAACCTTGCAAAAGGTCCTGGAACTTGGCCATATGGGGTATGCCGACCGTAGTATTCCCCTCCACGATCGGATCTTACTACTTTTATCTTTATACTGTGCTGATTTTCAACTTCAGCCTTAAATATCTTGAATTTATCTAGTGCTTCTGATCTTTCTTTGATAGGATAAATATATCCATAGCGGGAATAATCATCTGTGAAGGTTATGAATGAATCATAGCCATCTATACTCTTTACTGAAAATGGACCACAGATGTCGCTGTGAATTATGTCTAAAACACCTGTGCTCCTAACAGCTCCTTTCTTTATTTTCTTTACATATTTTCATTTTATGCAATCAATGCATTGTTCTAAGTCTGAAAATTCGAGCGCGGGAAGAATGTCATTTTTAACGAGTCTTTCTATTCTCCCCCTCGAAATATGGCCCAAGCGACAATGCCACAATTTCGACGATTCGTTATCTTTTCTCTTTCGCTTTCTATTATTATCTGTTGATGAGGATATGGTTGCATTCACATCGCTTACGGAATTCACACTTTCACGCAGCGATAACAAATAAAGATCATTTCTCTTAAATGCAATAGTAGCAACTGTATCACCAATCTTTATTACACATCTGCCATTACCAAAATGACAATCAAATCCATAATCATCTAGACGAGACACACTTATTAAGTTCCTCTGTAATGTGGGTACATAAAAAACATCTCTAAGTAATAAGCTAAAGCCGGTGTCAAGCTCTAAGAGAAGATCTCCAACTGCTTCGACATCTGCTTCGACTCCGTTGGCAACCTTAATTTGCCTTTCGCTTCTTTGAGTGGTTCTCGTCGAACGGAATCCCTGTAAAGAGTTTGCAATATGAATAGTTGCTCCAGAGTCAATCCACCAAGTAGATTTCGAATAATCTATATACAGGGATTCATTTACAAATGAAATAATGTTCTCACCTCTCTTTTCCATGATCATCTTTAAATACTTGGGACAATCTTTCTTGTAGTGTCCCATGCCCAAGCAATGCATGCATTGGTCTTTTCCCACAGTAAATTGTTCTTCTTTGGGTCTATGCTGCTGGAAAGGCTGAGGACCTCTTGCCTGAGACTGCTGAGGACCTTTTGCCTGAAACTGCTGAGGACCTTTTCCCTTAGAGGAGGAGGAGGAAGGATTCCTATTCTTGTTCTTTACAAAGTTAATGGAATTCGGGGGCAATCTTTCCTCTTCTTGCACACACATTGCAATGGCCTTCTCTATGTCCCATTTCTCTGGGGACATGTTGTACCCAACAATGAAGGTATCGAAGGTCTTTAGCAACGAAGCAAAAACCAAATGGACGATGTGATCATCCTTGAAAGCAAGGCCCATTGGTTTAAGCTTGTTGTTTATATTGACCATGCGATGTATGTGCTCTCTTATCCCACCACCTGTGTACCTCTCTGTGACCAACTGTTTTATCAACTGGGTAGCATATGTCTTTGAAGAGCCAGTGTACTGACTCTTTATCTTTGCAAGGTACTCAACAACAGTAGGACAATCTGTAATTGACCCCATGATGGAGGCCTCTATAGTGTTCTTTACCACTGCCAAACACTTCTTGTTGGCAGGGAACCAAGCAGCATACTCAACATCATAGCTGTCTTTGCTGGTCTTGTAGGCAAGCTCTCTAGCTGACCAAGCAGCATCTGTCTCATTCTCTCCTCTTTCTGGCTGCTCAGGAGCTGCAGGAACTGGTGCAGACAGCACCCAGTCAAGGCCAGCAAGAGTGAAGAAGAGGTCTAGCTTCTTGTTACATTCTCCATAATTTTCTCCTTTAAGCACTGGGATATCATTGATGGTCATCATCATAGATAGCCCTACTGAAAATAGTCCAAAACGAGTGAGAACATTTAAATATGATAACATGTAGTACTTTTTGCATTAAAATCTTCATCACCGTTGGGCAGAAAAAGAAATAATGCATGAAAAAACCTCTATAAAGTCACAATATTGCTATAATCAACGTTGGTCAGAAAATAACAACACTGCAACTGAATCTGAAATAAATCTATAAGTTGAAATTTAAATTCTCCCGTTGGTTCGAATTTAAAAAACAAGGCAATTCAAATTTAAGTCTATATTATCTATGCAGCGGAAGCATTAAATCTCTGTAGTAAAAACTTAAACAGAAGCATAAACACAATTATCTAGTCTCTGAAAAAATTATCCCGTTGGTTCAAATTTAAACAGAGACGAATTCTATCAAATTTGATTCAAAAAATGCTTCTGGAAAAGTTTAAACCAATTCTGGAACTGTTTCTATTCTTTTCCTCTATTCGGCCCGAAAAACCCAAAAAAAACAAAACGGCCCGGCCCACGAGCGCGTCCCATACCGCTCTCGCGCTCGGATCCGCGGCCCACATGAAAGCGCGGATTAGCAGGCCGGCCCGGCCCAGCGGGAGGTTGTCTCCCTCCCGCCTCCATCTGAGCCGTCGATTGAGATCAACGGCCAGCATCGATCGTGTGCGGAATAAAAACGCGAAAAAAACGGAGACCCCGAAACCCTAGTTCATTTCTCTTCTTCTCCCACTCTCTTTCGCGACAGCAGCGCGACGGCGCTCGGCCGGAGAGGCAGAAGGACACGGCGCCGCCGCCGGGCCCCTCGCCGGCGCGCGCGTCCACCCGTGGGTGAGCGCGCCGCCGTCGAGGGCCCTGTCGACGGCGCCCTCGGGCCCGCGTGCGCGGAGACCCGATTCTGTTCTGCTGCCGATGAGCGCGCGCGCACGTCGATGAACGGCGGCGTGCAGCGACGGCATCTGTCCGCGCGGAGGCGGTCTGTGATGGAGACGGGAAAACAGGTAAGCACCCTTCCCCTTCGCTCCATCTCTTTCCCTTCTGGAATTAGGGTTAGGGTTTCGCGGTTGAATCGAAATAAGAACAAGCCGATGCTATCTCCTTCTACAACTTCTATGACCCGATTTAGGACACACACTAGCCTAGGCTCTGATACCAATGTTTAAATCTGTGATACATCTAGGTGCAATACTAGCGGGTCCTGTAATCTATCTAGGATGAACATGGGTTCGGATCTGGGAGAAAGGGGAGAACGTTAGTTACCTTCGTGTGCAGCTGGCGCCGATGCGGTGGCCATGGCGACGACGGGCCTGTCGCCGTCGTTGTCGGGGAAGAAGTGCGGCGGCGGTGGCGGCTTCCCGTCGCTCACTGCGCTAACCCTAGATCGTTAGGGTGTGTAGGTGGGGTGACTGGCGGCGCGGTGAACCTCGTACCGTGCGCCCCGGCCCCCACCTCTCTCTTTATACGCGCAGCGCGACAGGAGCCCACCAGCCAGTGAATGTGCTGGACGCCCCCGATCAGGACGCGATCAAGCCCAACGGCCGTTGGGCCTTGGGGGGGGCAAGGAGATCAATCTAACAGTAGTTGCCACTGCTCCTCGCGGCTTGCGTCTTGTAGCCCACGTAACGAGCCTGGAGATGGATGGAGGGCGTGGTCGGTCCTCTGTCGGCATGATTTTTTCTTTTGAAGAAAACGGAGGAGAAGAGAAGGGGTCGAACGATATGGGGCGTGAGTCATCGTTGGATGCTCACCTCCATTCCTTTCTCCGAAAAGGTGAAAGATGACTTCAATGGGCGCCGACAGACAGTTCGTAATCATGGGCATCTGAAGGTAAGGGGAAAAAAGGGTTGGAAAAGTTGCGAGAGGATCAGTCCAGTGCCCATACTACCACACTGATTGCAACACTCATGATCGCTTCAGACACACAGCAAAAGCACTTCCCGAATCTGCATTTTCCCCAGCCCTTTTTATCCAGAACAAGTCTGTATAATTATCAGGTAGTAAGTGGAGTAATTAAATCAGCTCACGATCAACCTGCAGAATTCTGGAGCGCCAATAATGATTTTCCACATGACCAGTCAAGTGGACGGTTAGCATAGTTTAAGCGCGACTTATGAAGACTTCGGCGACAGATATTAAAGCTAAACTTGGTCACGCATCAGATCTATCACAACCCGCGTATTAGAAAACCAGTTAAACTAATCGTTCCCGTACACTTCGACAGGCAGGTTCAAGCAATCCCAACATGCAAAACATTTAAGACGGTGCCAAGAGACCGATTCCCAGCTCCTGCGGCACCAAGCATGGCAACTTGCTTCCGAGTCACAAAAACCCAGCAAGGGTAAAGTCTGTCCTTTGACCTGAAACTAACCAAATCAAGCAAAGCTCAGTTCTTAGCTAATCAAACACAACCACGGTTAAGCTGTTTAGGTAAACGCATCTATCCATCCATCTACTCGTCCACGGCCATATCCATCGGTGTCGTGTCGTACGCGAGCGGAACGCAGGGACAGCGACGCCTCCGGCAGGAGGGAGGGAGCGTGCCGTCACACACACCCGTCATCCGCGCTGCAACATTCTCTCAGAGCAGCAGCGGGCGTGTGGACAAGGCCCCGTGAACACGATGGCGCTTTGTGGCCGCCGGCGACTAAAAATAAAAATATACGGAGCGCTGCCTTGCATCTACAGCTTCCCCACCGGCGACGACGACAAGGGCAGCACTGTGTATGCGTGCGCGTGGTGCCAAGGAACGCCAGCCGTACAAGCAAAGCGCAACCCAAACGAGCAATCGCCGCCTCGCCTCTCGAGTTGCAATCACCTTCCTATCCGGTAACTAAAACGACAGGAGAGAAGGAAGAAGGGCTTGCGTGGCGCCACTCTGGACTCGACAGCCATTGGCGACGTTCCTTTTTCTAGTTTTCAATGCAAATCTTTCAGCTGCAATAGGAACAGCCCAACAAGCGTCCAGAACACAATAAAATCGGAGAAAAAGGAATCGGCACAAGGCAACGACGAAGTTGGCGTCAGGGAGGGGTGTGGACCAACAACAACGGCGATGGGCATGTGAGATAAAGCCAGAGAAGCCACAGTCTAGCTAATCCGGGCACTGTTCGGCTCTCGTTTTAGAGAAGATGCGGTGTCGGCCTCGGCTGGCCGCAACCACGAACCCTTTTTCAGCGAGGCAAACCAGACATGGCAATAATTTCCCCGCCTGGGCAAGAGGACAGGACCCTGGAGCATTTACACCCGAAAGGCACGGCCGGGATACGCAACACGATGCGTTTGCCCTCTCTCTCTACGATATTTTGAGTGAGGTGAGGCCGTCCTCCTGCAGAGGCAGGCACGCAGGCAAGAGAACAACACAAGTTGCCTGGAGGTTTGAGGCAACGGATCAGCGGTGGCACAGCGCCGCTGCGATGATATCTCACCAGCAGCAGCTGCCGCGGCACAGCACATTGAAGCCTATACGTCTGTGTCTGTGGTCTGTACTGAGCACCGAATTGCTGCTCCTGCTACCCTTGCCCCTTGGCTGGTGCGCCGTTCAGATGCATTGGCCAAAGGGTGCATTCAAAACACTGGTCCGTGGTCATAGGATTAGCAAAGGTACACATGAGCGAATCAAACAAAGTTCGTCTGAATGACGAGGCAACAAAGGTACTAGTAGGATTACCCCCACGTTTTACACTGATTCAGGTACATGAGGAGAACTGAACTGCCTAATGATTGTGGCATTTTTACGGCTGCCACGATGACATCTCATCGGAGTTGGAACGGAGTAATAGAGCAAAACCATAGCTCACCGGTTCAGCTGTACATAGTGTACTAACAACTCGATGCTCGCGTCTGGATTGGCTTACTTAGCTCCCTAAGTTGTCGCTTCCAGCATCGGTTAATATGGTAAGCCTCCGTGCCGACTTGACGAAATCGCTGAAAAATGGAACAACAATGCGGATGAGTTCATATGGTCCATTAGATGGAGCTAAGAACAATGTGATGATGCAGAAAATGTACTAGAAGAAACGATGATTACCTGAAGGACTCGTCGCCGGCGTGCTTCACTTCACCGGTGGCGCCGCGGTAGAGCACACGGCTCCTCAGCTCGGCGCTCTCGATGCAGAACATTTCGGACAGGCGGCTGTACAGCTCGTCGAACGAGCTCAGCGCCGAGAGGTCAAGGTTGCGTCCGACCGTGTCGGATTCCATGAACACCTTGCATTGCCCCAGCTCCAGACCGAGCTCCAGATCGAGGTCGGAGACGTGGAACCACTGCAGCCTCTCCGACGAGGCCTTGTTGGTCGGGCTGCTCTGGATGACGCCGGAGCCCGAGCCCTCCGAGACATTGGCGCCGCCTTTCTCGGCGTTCCAGTTGAGGGAGCTGGTCCTGGTCGCCGCTGGCGACGTCGCGCCGCCGGAGCTGCTGAGGCTCATCTCCTGCTCGGTCAGTATGTCCTGTCCGAACAGCTTTAGCCCCGCCGGCTTCACGGCGTCGGGCTGCTTTTTGCTGTCGCCGAAGGGCAGAGCGCGCGACACATCATTGCGCGGCGGGGTGCCGCCGATGGTCAGGTCCAAGTCAGTGTTCATTCTTGCCGGGATAGGAGTCGTCGGACCGACATGGTCGGGACGGAAGAGCCCGGGGTACGGCAGGCTCGGCTGCAGGTTGGGAATGAAGATATGTGGTGAAGGTGGAAGAAATTGCGGGTGCGGGTTTTGCCTGGGTCCCTGTATGCTAATATCTGCAAGAGGGCTGCCGTCCGGGAACGGGAAGAACGAGGGGTGCGTGGGAAGGTAAGGGTGATGGGTTGGGTGACGGTAGGGGTTGGGCTGGAACGCCGGGTCGAAGTGGGGGAACTCCGGGTACGCCGGCCGAGGCTTCTTGCGCGGCGGGGAGAATGGGGGGAGGTGGATGGCCGGAATGCTCGACACGAGCTCGACCAGCCACGGGCTCACCCGCTTCACGTTCTGCAGGAGGTCCGGCTCGTCCCAGGTCACCTGCGAACACTCGCCAATTGAGCACCAAGCGCCCCAAATCGTTGTGGAATACTACTCGTAGTAAAACAGAGAAGAAGCAGCGAGTGTTGCTTGCTTTACCTGAAGAAGGCGCCACGGCGACTGCGGCCAGCGGACGGGGTCGGCGACCTGGACGCCGGCGACGGTGCCCATGAACCAGCTGATCCGGGAGGAGTCCTCGGTCTCGAACGCCATCTTGAACCGCATCCCGGGGGACCACTGCACCCGCAACGCCGCGCGGACCGCCGCCGCGCGCACGCAGAACTCCGGCGTGCTCGCGCGGGGGTAGTACACCGCCTCGAACGGCTGCCCGGCGCTCGCCAGCCGCGCCGCCTCGACCACGTCCTCCGCGCGCACCTTGGCCCGCGCCTTGGCGGCCCCGCACGGGGTCACATTGCCCCGCATCATGCCGGCGTACGGGTCCCACCCGGCCACAGCCGGCGCGTCCTCGCCTCCGCCTCCGCCGGCGCCGTAGAACCCGCGCTTGGCGCGCCGGATGCCGACGTGCAGGTCCCCGCCGTCGCCGCGGAGGAACACGATGGAGTCGCCGGCGACGAGCTTCTTCTGGTTCACGAACGTGCTCCACCCGGTCGTGAGCAGGTGCCGGCGCGGCGTGCCCCGGTAGATGTGCCGGAACTTCCAGGCCGCCCCGTGCACGTCCCTGGCGACGACGGTCTGCACGGGCGGGTCGGCGGCGTAGTCGAGCCGCGGGAAGATGGTCTCCGCGCAGTACCTCGGCACCGAGAACCCGCCGCCGTTGTTGGCGTCGGACTGCGTTAGCGTCTTGGCGAACGACGCCGGCTTCTCCTGCTCGTCGCCGGCCGCGGCATCCTCCTCCAGGCCGGCGCCTTCAGCATCCCCTCCGCGGAGCGGGACGAGGCGGATCCTGGCGAAGACCTCGTCCGTGTCCGGGTCGGCCATGTACCGCACGGCGGCGACGCGGCAGGGCACGAGCGCCGGGACGCGCGACGCGGAGAGGTCAACCGTCCCGGCCAGGCCGGCCGCGTGCTCGGCGTGGCCCTGCGGGAAGTAGAAGACGCTGGTGCCGACGGGCGGCACGGTGCACATGCCGCCCGCGCATGCCAGCCACAGCTGCCGGTCCACGCACCGCTCAGCGCCGGCGCCGGCGGCGGCGGCCGGTGCCGTCAGGTCCGCAAACGTGATCATCGGAAGCGCACCAGAGCCCCCCAAGTCACAGTCAAGCGATCCGCGGCGAGGTGGTTTCTTCTTGGAGTGGTGCGAGGGGGAGGTGGAGGAGGCGAAGACGAGGGGATGGGTGTGCGCGCTCTGGCGAGGTGCCGTTCTCACGGTAACGAGCAGTAGTGAACACAAACCCGTTCAGGTTTATAAGTGCCCGTTCGACGAGTGGGAGAGGGAGACAGGGCGCCAGGATTGTATGCGCCGTTTCGCGTAGTGGACTGGGGATGAAGACCAGTGGTTGGACGTACACGTGGAAGTGCGGTACAGTGTGAAGCTGTGAAACCTGTGAGTTTGTACAGCACGAGGGTTGTATGCGCTTTCGAGGAACTCCCGTGAGGAACCAGGGGATTTGGCTTTGTGCAGCGGGACCCTATTTTATACGGTAAAACATTTTATATTTTAATTAGGACTCAATATATCTCTGACAAATAGATGTATTTTAAGATACATAATTATTCCGCGATTATTCAACTGCTCCACATTTTGAGGCAAATTTAACCATCGACGAAGCTAGGCCATGTGGACGGAATGCAACATTACAATTTGAGTTGTTTCGTTGTGCTTTCTACTCTTTTGGGTGTTTGCGTGTGTGTGTGTGTGTTTGTAAGCTTAAGAGGTGCATATGTGGTGATTGAAAAGCTTATAGTACTGAAATTTTCACAAGATATGAGTTCATCCCCACCCTCAACAGCGCAAGTAGCTCTGTACCGGGATTTAGCCTAGGTTTGGAACTAAAAAAGGCTGGATCAAGGGACTCTTCTCTTTCCAAGAAAAAGAGAAACCCTAAGTCGTATGATGTTATTTGATATGTTCACAGATGAAAAATATAAGTTAATGCATGTTATATACATAACACTGAGATGTGGAATTCCCTGCTAAATGTTTTTCACATTTAAGTACGAGATTTGTCATTTGACTTTGCTCGATATCCACCGCAGAAAGAGGAAGGAGGGGGGGGGGGGGGGGGGGGGGGGCATTTAATATCCTTCCGCCGGTACGAAGATGTTAAATACTCTTCCAATGTTAACATGTCACAATTAACGAGCAAGATTTAGCTGAAATGATCGACACATTTCATGAGTTGCAGCCATAACATGATAAATCAATGCATAATTTTTGCCGAGCCATAGAGTAAGCGATCAGCGAGGTAACAATTGGCACATCAGAGGATGAAGAGACGAATAGTTGATCGGCCATACAAGAGAGAGGGTGCTGATATATGTGTAAAAAGGACATGGATGATATTGAAAGGCTCAAAATAAACCTCTTAAAGTTAAAAACTTAGCTTTGACGCATATAGCTAAATCTATGAAGAACAAGACTTTCCACGGACATAATAGTGGAGATTTGAGTACAATCTGAATCGATGTCAAAGACACTCCGTAGTTCACACTCACACAGGCACACGCGCGCCACACAACACAATCGCCTAGAGCCATCTGAATCAGATATGTTACATGCTTATTTTTTTTTTCCAGTTTGGTTGGCATGTTTAGAGAATCATGTGAACACTCAACTGAACGCAGGTTTATGGATCTGTGGCGCATTTTTTTCTCTGAAATAAGCAATCCAACATACGTACAAACAGTGGTCCAAATTGTCTTGTCGAAGTCCAAAAAGGATATGCCCACATACTGTATAACACCCAATTTGCAAATTTTATTTCAATCATTCTTGACCGGTTCCTAACAAATGGTTAAATGTCAATATTTCAAATCGTATCCGGCCGTGCGCACGAGAGGGCCCATCTCATATCACACGTCGAAGGCGATTTTTGGGATGCGTCAGATAAACCGATGACGTGTGGTTAACAAATCCAAACCTAAACAAATTCTTCCAACATCAGTCTGTGATGTGATTGGACACCGGGATATATATGATATTTCGTCTATTATTTTCTCCATCATGAATTTGGAGTAACTTGGTGTACTTTGCTTCAAGGCTTTTCCTGTCATTAGCTTAGCTTCGTTGGCCACGTATGTAGTTGTTGACCGGCAACGGTACTTGAAATTGATTTTAGAATGTTGTTGCTTCTGCGTTGCTTGAGAGGGCGTTTACTTTACTTAGCAGCTGCACCTTGTTAACAGCGAGGACACTCCATTTCGACCGGCCTAAACGACTTGTTTAAGACTACCCAAGCACTGAATTTTTTTTCGAAGACTGACCGTGTACATCCATTTCCACCGAATTGGCGTATTTGTTTAGCATCAAGTACCGCACTGGTTTAGTTTATATGCTCTTGCGTCTGTTGCTTGTGGCAAGCACAAGCACGAGGTGGTCCGAGGTCGAGGACGATGTGCCAACCGTTTAACGAGTGCCGAGTCGGGCGGCTAGAGTTGTTTACAAAGAGATGAAACGCTGGACGTCAAGGCGACGACGATTTCATCCGGGATTCACGGTGGACAGGTAAACCCCTGCACTATAATAACATCTTCACTGTAAAATACTCTTATACGGGAATGAATGGTGCGTTGACTTGGATCTCGATACATTGTCTCGCGCCAAACATGATCTAATAACGGTTTCAGACTTGCATCAGAACGTACTACTATATGGTTTTTTCAGCAACACACACGGCACGACACTTGCTCCCCGAGACTTCTTTAACGAACAGATCTGAGGGCTCGCAATTCCAATAGGTTTCACTTGGAAAGTACTCCGAGCACGAGATTATTATGGCAGGTCAACTGGTTTCCCGTTCGGCGCAGCTACCTGTTCCTACTACCCCCGCCGTGCCACGCCCGGATCCCGTAACGGCGTCGACGGCAACGGAGGAGGGGCACGCCACGCGCTTGCGCTAGCGTCACGAGACGAGCGCCGAGCGCGACGATGGCCCGCCCAGCCAACCAGCGGCGGGGTCTGTGGACAGCAACGAGACAAGTCGGGCAGGGCGCTGACGTGAGCGGGATCCAGGCCGGGTCAAGGCAGGCCAGGCGTGCGCGTCCCCCACCTCGTCACGCGCGCGCGCGGGTCTGTTTTGTCGCCGGCGACGCGTGCCGCCGGCATCCGGCGTCGCCTTCTGCATGCCGCCGGTGCCCCGGGACCCGCCTCGCTTCACCCCACAGCACCCACCCCTGGGCCCGTGGCCCCGAGCTCTGGAGACGGTGGTCGGTGGCGTACGTGCACGGTGCACCCGCCTGCCTGGTTGTGGCACTAGTGGCGCGCTCGCTGTTCTTCGCTTGTTCGGATCGAAGATGCAACAACGCGAAGGAATTTGCGACGTGGTCCGGGATTCTCAAGCCCCCTCCCAAATGCCGAGTCTTGCCGAGGGGGCGTGTTCGTTTGCTTTAGTTCTAAAGTTTAGTTCAGAGAATCTTGCTATTTAAGGGTATTAAATAAAGTCTAATTATAAAATCTTTTTACGGATGTGTGTTAATTTACGAGACGAATTTAACGAGCCTAATTAAGCTATGTTTTGCTACAGTGATGTTACAATAACCATCGTCTAATCACGGCTTAATTACCCTTATTAAATTCGTCTCGCGAATTAACACAGGGTTCTGTAATTAGTTTTGTAATTAAACTTTATTTAATATCTTTAAATGATAAAATTTTACCGACCTAAATTTAGTCCTAAAGAAACGAACAGACCCAAATCGAAAACAATGGGAAAGCGTAAGTCGGTGATCTTGGCGGGCATTATTGCCGGTAAATCAAACCACCAAACACAAACCCGTGACGACGCGAGCTACTACTATCATGTCGTTTTGTTTATTGTCAGACAGGATACTGCTCGTCCCTGCGTATCTCCTGCTCACCTGTACCCTCAGCAAAGAGACGACGCGTTCGGTACTCAACAGTTCTGTTCCGCTCCGCATCTTTTTCTTTTCTCTTCCGCGAGGTCGGAGAACAGTTCTCTCTTCATGTGAACATGACGTAACCTAAACACCGCAGGAACACCGGTCGCTCGTGTCTCAGGCGGCCTTCGTTTTATAGGGGTCTAAAATTTAGAAAGGTCTTAAAAAAGAATTTTATCATTTAAGAGTATTAAATAAAGTTTAATTACAAAACTAACTGCAGAACCCCTGGTCTAATTCACGAGACGAATCTAATAAGGGTAAGCAATCCGTGGTTAGACGATGGTTACTGTAACATTACTGTAGCATGACTCTAGCAAAACATAACTTACTTAGGCTTTATTTAATACTAGATTCTTTTTATTTAGAGACCTCTAAAATTTAGCGTTAAAAGAAACGAACAGGGCCTTCATTAATCCCCGGGCTATAGAATACGAATCCACCTGCCTCATGAGATCTTCTAAAAGAAAAAATGAAACAACTTACATAATGAAAAGCAATTTATCGGCGCGATGATTTTATCTTGTTCGTTTGTTGCAACGTCGCTCTCCCGGTCGATGTCGACGTCGTCGTTCCTGAATCGTTCGGAGTATATGCTACAGCTGGAGTATCAGTGAAGATAATGGTAATGGCAGTCCCTTAAAACAGGTGTCCGTTTTCGAGACATAGGGCATCTGCCATAATTCAGACATGCGAGAGCTTGCAGTGTGTTTTTTGTCTTGCAGCAAGCAATTCTCTTTCCAATGCTTTTGCCTGGACCTGCTTGCTCGCGGGGCCTGCCTGCGTGCCTGGACCTCGCCGAACTTGTATGCTTGCGCCTACACGCAGTGTGCGCCGCGCCAGAGCGTCGCCGGCCTCCTACCCCACCCAAAACCGGCATCTACAGTTGCGGCAAATGCATGCGCATGCGAACGCTGTACCGCGTCAGTGCATTCCCGATGGGGAAGGGGAATGAATAAACCGAGGTGGATGTATGGTCAACCTTACGCCGGGGACGCGGATAAGCTGGCTCTGTCCTCCCACCGAAGGGGTAATGCTATCAATATGGCATGATGCCAAAATTGCAACGCAACAAAACTGCCTACAGGACCAGCAATTTCTTTTCCTGCGCAAAAGGAGTAGTAGGATAAACCGAGGAGACTGGATGGAGTGCTGGGAGCAGTAACACAAGCTGGAAATGGCTCCGCCTCGTTTGTCCACTTCAACTCTTCAAGAGTTACGCTGCGAATTAAACGGGGATCCACTCTTCGTTGCACGAACCGCGGAGCAAAGACCGCAGCATCGGGATCAGCCGCGCCTCAGGAAACAGCGCAAACAAAGGCAAGAAAACCCCTCCGCTGCGCCCCGGCGCTCGGCTCCCGGTCCGAACACCAAGTTTGACTTGCAGATACCAAGAAACCATATACAGGACGCCAGAGACAACACACACAGGTCGCAAGGCGCAGAGCGATCCAAAGCAGAGCCGAATTAGACATGGATGACGAAACGAATCCGATTTTTTATGTCGGACGAGGCGACGAGACGGGCCAAGAGGGGCAAACGCAGGTGCCGAGAACGGAGCGAGCACGCATGGAGGATTTAACAAGTCTGTCTTGGGGTACGATCGCCGGGGCGCGTTGCGGTGGATCATGTCGCGGCCTCGGAACAAAGATTCCGGGGTGGCCAGAGCATGGAAACGTGTATTCCGCCCTGTCCCACGTGACCGGCACGAGCGAGGAGCCCCCGGCGCGCCGGCTCGCCGGCGCCCACATGCCCGTGCCCCCGCGTCCTCCTCCGCCCCGCGCGCGCCTCTGCCAGCCAAGCCAGCCGCGGGATCCGAGCAAGCAAGCCAGCAGCGCGAGCGCGGGCGGCGATCCATATGGGAACACCATGCATGCGACGCCGAGCGAGCGATCGGCGCCAGTGCGTGTGTGGCTGACCCCGCTGGTTTTGTTAACGCGCGCGGGGCACGGCGGCATGGGAGGTCGTTGAGATGCTGGTTCGAGGCGCTGCGGGGATTGATGCACATGTTGATGCCGGCCGGCCTGCTCTGCTGGCTGTGTGTGTGCTTTGCTTGGGCACAAGTCAAACCTGCAAGTTAAGCAAAACGAATTGCCACGAGGCGATCCATGATGGTGGCGACATCAAAACAGGCATGTGCCCTTTCATCGGGATCTTGTGCGTGTAGCTGCGTATGCGCTAAGCTGTCCCTGTGCGTGCGCGTAGTTGCGTGCTGATCCTCCTGTCTGTCCGTGTTCTGTACCGGTCGGTCTGCCTCTGCATGCATGGCATCATGCTATGGCTAGCTAAAGGGCTCAATGAAAATCCCCACTCAAGTTTTTTTTTAACGATTATACAGTAACACTCAGACACTCACAACGCACGCACACTCACCTCTATGACCGTACATACGTAAACTCTACCCCTATGAGCATCTTCGAAGACTGGGCCGGCAAAAAGACTGGCCGTCAAATCCTCCAGATTGACGAAGTCACCACTGTCGCCTCGCTATCGACGGCCACATCGCCTACCGCTGAAAACACAACGTCGTTAAATTCTAAAAAATTCGCTCCCACCAGGAGTCAAACCCAGGTGCTACCGAAGCTCTTTTAACAACCAGGCTACAGACCCTTTCGCCCCACTCAAGATTTTAGATGTGTAGATAAAACCGACCACTCTTGTACACCTGATATTTCCTCATGTCTTTTAAAGGTAGCTGCATTTTAAAGAGTAAGAGATTTCATCACTACTGTACATTTATGAGATGCAACTTTGCTCGAGCCTAATAGGGGCTCTATTGGATTGCATATCCCTACTGCAGCGCCACCGTTGGAGACTTTCAAACGCATGGCTTGGATGACCACAATACTTGCAAACACCGTAAAAGACCTAAGAAAATAATTATACTCATGGCTTGGAGTATATGGACAAACTAGTTTTTGAATAGCAGAGATCCAACAATTGAAGGATGCAGATAAACATTAGAAAAAGAAATGTGAATGCTGGTACATCAAGCAAAGGGAAGATACTTCCCAGCTATTACCCAATGGATAGAAAACTTCTAATCCTGGAGGCCATTTTATTTTTTATCTTTTCTTACTACCCACCTTGAGACTTGTATTTGAATCGTTAATTATTTTTATAATATAATCAGTAGGGGTGTGAGCCCCTCCTGTTCACTTAAAAAAGGGACCTTGATGGGTAAAAGCTTTATTTTCCTTTCTTTCTTGCAGTGCCGGTATCCTCACTTGTCAATTTGCATGATATGACCTTAAAGGGGTGGGTGGGAGAGGAGGAGGGGGGGGGGGGGGGGGGGGGGGTGCACCCTTGTTTTAGCCATATGTTTTTAGAACCGAACAACGGAGGACCCCCCTACTTAATTTTTATAAAGTTTATGTACAGTTTACACGGCCGTAAGCCAAAAAAAGAACATAACAAGACATTTTAGTTGAGACTACTAACCAACTATTAAGCAGTCGCTTAGTTTTTTTGCCTGCTATTAGAATAACTTGAGCAAGATCATCCTTGAAAGCTTTTTTCCAGCGACTAAGATCATCCTTCTTTTAGCCATATGTTGTTCTTGATACCTTTTTAGTATAGTTTTATATTAGCGTAGATTAATTAACAAGGCATAACTTTCATATTTATGAATAATGTTTCTTAGGGACATAATTTTTAGATGCATGCATAATGTTCCTTATGGAATGGAAAAATATAACGGCAAACAGAAAATAATGTATGCACTACTTCAATTGTTTACCTTTGCATTGTCAAGAGTGATTTTGGATATTTCTTAGCTTTATTCATCAACAACACTTTTACCTGTTGTCACTTATTGATTTGCATGTTGTATGCACTGTTAGAAGTTTGGAGGGGTGAGTGGGGAGAGAGGGCCAGTGTGTAAGAACCGCCCAAGTTGTATCCATTTTAGCCGAGCTAGCTAGCTGTCCATAAAAGGGACGCTATGCCGAGAGCTCAACAAAAATAGACACAACCCCGGTAGTCCCCCGATATGCTTCTCAAGCATTGCCCAAGACCAAAGCACACCGGTATTCAACGATGTCAATCATCACACCATCACATAAACACATAGTTCTCAGATTTTACGAGGTTACATCATTACAATACGAGTCATACAAATAGTGATAGATTCTGAAATATTACAAGAATGAGAGCATAAGTTCATTGTTTTGAATTCAGTTTCAGATTTGAACAGGTTCCAAATTTCAGATTTTTTTTCCCAGAGGTAAATTTCAGTGTGTTTTCATGATTTACAAATTTGGGGGTGTGACACAGTGCACCCCTCCATCTCCCTTAGTTCTAGCTATAACATGTTATTTGGTACTTTCTAATTATATATTTGTCATATTTATGAAAAAATAATTAACAAGGCCTGATTTTCAGGTAATTGAAATATATATAAATGAAAACCAGTTTTAGAGGAACCGAGGGCCTCTAGGGTACACAAGGCCTTGTCGCTGGGCCTATGTAAGGCCGTACCATACAGCACAGAACTAAAGGACTCCGCAGGCTGGGCCTGGACTGGGATGAAACATGATTCGTTCGTTCCTAGCAGTGATTGAACATGACCAATCCACACACTGAGGGCTGCGGCCTGGCACTGCTACCACACGGGCGGTCATGTTCAATCACGCTGCCAGCGTCGCGCACCCGCTCGCAAAAGCACCGGCCGGTGCCGCGATGATTGACGACGGCGGCGCTGTACGTTAAACACTGCTATTCTCAGTTTGGCACCAACCGGTAAAGTGATGCTTGTATTCTCATATCACAATTGCGCTGCAACGGGCCCGATAGAAGTGCAGCCCGGGAGCGGGAGCATGGTGGCTTTGGAGGGTGAACAAATTTAATTCCCGTGCATGCTACTGGCAGCGAAACGGGCAGATGAACAGATTCTGATGAAGCTGCTTCAGTACGCCTTCAACTGAACTCTGAACAGCGCGATCTAACGAGAGACATTTGGTAACTGCTGAATATAATCGTACACTAGCTAAACATCCCTCAAATCTACAAAATGGAAACAAAGAAATGAAAGGAATAGCTCAAACAGTAGGCTACTTGCTGCGGGAGCAGGTAGTGGCGTGGTAATACTAGAGCTGTGCTAAGCTAAACGAGAGAAACGTCTTCATCAGTCTTGCGCTACGCCGTTTGCCTTCTTGGCGTCGCTGCTGTCCTTGGTTGCCACGAGCGGCTCCGTCTCCTTGTCCGGCATCTGCAGGAACATCAGAATCATGAGATAAGTGAACAATTGCCGAGCTGAATTCGAGCCTACGATGTGATTCACGGGCGACGAAAAATGAGTACCTGAGACACGGGAAGGGCATCGCCTGCGGCCTTCTTCTTGCCCTCCCGCACCGAGAAGTAGGAGTAGAGCGCCATGCCAAAGATGGCAACGAGGATGCCTAGTATGTTGCGCATGGTGAAGGGGTCGTGCAGCAGGGTGTAGCCGAACGACAGGACCAGGCACGTCTTGAGGTGGCCCAGGACCTGGTACGTCACCGGCGACGTCGTCCCGATCACCAGGAACGTGCTGAAGTTCACGGACACCGCGATCAGGCACGACAGGATGATGAAGGCCTGCAACAGAGTACGTTAAGTCATCTTGTCATCAATCCAGATTCCAAAATTTTGGCGTGTACTCAGTACGATCATTTCAGAAAACGGTAGGCTAATGTCTGTAGTTCAACCGTTGTATCGAATGTGTGACAGGGCTTACCACAACTGGAAAGGTGTATTTGTGGGCGAAGACGCTGCGGTTGGTGAGGAGCTGATCCACGAAGGGGCCGGTTGCAAACAAAATGGCCGCTTGGTATGGCGCTGATTGGTAAAGAAGCTGCGTCGAAGAGACCTTCAACTTCCTCTGAATCGTATTTGTGAGCTTCAAAGTTTTCAGGTTAAGTACACAGCATGTCAATAGTGCGAGATGTGTAGGGTACATCATATTCAAAGTTTAATAAGCATTGGGAAATGAGAGATCCAGCATTTCACAAACATATTGGGTTTTTATTATTATTATAATATCTTTTTTAATTTCTTCTTTCTTGAAGTTTCAGATTTTAAAGTGAACTGATTGCACTGCTAGAGTTAATTACTGATTAGCTAAGCCTACTGTTCATCCCTATTGTGTTGATAAACATGCAAAATACGCATAAAATGAAAAACAGAAGTATTTCAAGTTTATAGGATACAATTTGGCCGACACAGGTCGTGGCGATGGCGAGGCCAGAGAGGACAGAGCCAAGAAGATTTAGCTTGAGGTCCGTAACCGAAGCAATGCCAACTCCAAGTAGCAAGACCAGTAGAGAAAACTTGATAGTCTCACTGCACATCGTTGGTTATAGTGCATTAGCATAGTGATAACTGAAATGAAATGGCCTAGTTTCCTGAAAAGAGATGATACTGTCTGGGGCCAGAAAAATAAACAAATCTAAGCATACTTTCAATTTACCTAATCTCTGCTAATTTCATTTAATTTGATGGATAATTGTTCTTGTCAACGGAGTTAGTGAAAGCTGTTATATACAGTCACCATGCTAAAGAAAAATGCATGAAAATAGGTATTGACTGCAGAACGTTGTACTGCAGGGTATCTACTTTTTATGTTTGTGTTGGCCTGAACGAAATGGAATCAGTACTTCTAGCTGAGAGAGACAGAGAGAGCGCTCCATGTGATTTTTCTAACCTGAATCTTTTCTTCAGGAATATGGTCTCCAACAGTACTGTGAAAGGTATGATGGCCAGCTTTGTCATCTGCAGAATAGACTGAATTTGAGCTTCTGATTCATTCATTCTAAAAGATAAGACACGGAATGATAGGAGCACTGACCTGGTAAAATCCTATAGAATTGAATCCTAAACTAAGGTTGAGGAGGCCAATTGAAGTTCCATTTAGAAATCCAAATAATATTACTGTTTGACCGTCGATTGCCTTGGGCTCAAAAAAACGCATGCGTTGCGCAACGTGAAGGGTGAAGAAGGTCACCATGAGATGCCAGCTTGTCAATGTTGTAGCTGCATCAATCAAAGCATATCACAAGTGTTATCAGATAAGTTTGAATTTGAACTGGATACATGTAATTCTGTGTGATGCAATGTAGATAGTGGCTACTGGCTAATGAACAAGCTGAACAATTCTGTATTATTTAGTTATACTTGTAAACTGTAATATATTTTTCGAGGAACTAAACAACAGTCTACTGCGGCCGTACCAAATGGAAAGCCAAGAGTGCTGATGAGGGCCTTGTTGCAGATGACAATGGCCACCGATGATGCCACAGAGAGCGTGAGAGACCCAATCACACCAAGCTGGAAACCGGCAGTCATCTTGGCCAATCGCTGTATCTGCTAACTGAAACTGCACATATCCACCAAAATAATCAGTGAAAGGTATGGCAAATCTGAAGAGCATAAAGTTGAAGCTTGTAGTGTGACTACTCGTGAATGCCACGCGTATAAAGTTTGCTGATTCAGTCTTCGTCAGGGGATTTTCAGTGCATGCACAAAACTATATAGTATCCTTGTTTACATGTAAGGATTGCCGGTTGGATTGGCTTTATCGGAGTCAAAACCGTGTTCCAGGAATAAAATAGGCTGACGATAAACAGGCAAGACACATGCTGTCAGTGATTCCACAAATAAGCTGAAATGCTTGGCCGCAGTTCCTGCCAAATGGCTGCTAGCGTAACGATCATGGCCAATGTCCGAAAGATACCGCTAGAACGCTGGCGTAGCATGCTTCCCCAACTCCGCCAGATCCTTTCGTCGTGCCATCGAGCTGACGAAGTCTTAAGCATATATGCTTGCCGACTTGCAGTTACAGGCTTTCTGCTTACGCCAGCATCGTCACATGGAGATGTAGAAGCATGGTATGAGACCAATCCGGCGAGTCCAAATGGACCCCTGGTTTCGCCTAACGCGTTTGGCAAAATATCAGAAGTGCTGTACAGCTAATTAAAACGATAGGAAAAACCATCTTTTCCTTATTGTGTTTACACGGTTGCAGATAATAATAGTAGTGGTTGACCTGAAGAAACCACGTGGACTTATTGATGGGTGGTTCACTCAATTCCAACACAGTACAATAATCGAAACAGGATTCTAATTGCCATTAAATGAGCGATCACTTTGCAATTGCACTGAATTTCAAAACTGATAAAAGTAAAGAGCCAAAGAAAATTCAGTGGCTCTCTGGTTCATTGCTCCCATTGCAGCCAATTGTACACAAACTAAGAAATCAGCAAACATAAGAGCATAGCACCTCAGTTCGATCTAGCACAGTTATATGTTCTGCCACCCCATGAAATTTACTATATGGGGACATGAATCCTGATTTCCTCAGAGTTCTCTTGTTGTAAATATAAGAAACTCTGAGGAAACAGATCCCAAAAACCAAATTCATGAACAACCTGAGAGAAATACAATCTTGGAAAGAACAAACAGCATGAGTAGTACTCACCTCCCTCTCCTCTGCTGCCACCCTCTTCCTGTCCTGCTGGAAAGTGGAAACGGTGAGGTGGCTCGCGAGGAGAAATGGAGCACCAGCTTCTAATGGCGCTGGTTCTGCTCGGTGGCGCCTTGCAGGAAGAAGAGAACGCGACGAGTTTTTATGTTCAGGCACCTGTGGGCCGGGCAGGGTTAGGTGTTGGTGGTGTCTGTGTGTGGATGCCTGGTGGGCAGTTTGGTCCAATCTTTGACGCCGGTGTTTCATGTTTGCTTTGTGCCGGTGCTATAAGGAATTGAAAAACAGTGTGCACTCGAGGAATGCAACAGCTTCCTCCCTGACTAGCTACCAAATGTTCGACCGAGTCTAGATCACCGACATCCAAAAGGATGATGCCGCGGTGGTCAGTGGGTGGAACTGGAAATTTGATAAAAATAAGGAGCGAGTACTTGGAATTTGGATCTCAAGTACTAGGGCTATCAGGTACCTTATCAGTTACCTGTTGACACTGTAGTGTTATTTTTACTGCATTGGAGACTGAGCTAGAAATAAATCGGATTGCATGGAGACTGACGCAGACACCATTTGTTTTTGGGGGTACCAAGGCCTGGTGATGCAGTATAACCAGGGGCGAAGCCAGCCTTGCGGGTTGCCGGTGTCAGCTTCGTTTTTTACCGGTGTCACTAACGTTGTGAGCAGTGCTTTAACAATACTTTACACTAGTTTTCTAGAAATCCGTCGGTGTCAGCTGACACCGACGACGAGCCGTAGCTCCGCCCCTGAGTATAACTGCGCTGCTTATACAAATAACAAGGCATCAAGGCTAAACTGTGGCTCTGTTCTCTGGATTGAAGACCCTGATGGTGCACATAGTTCTGTGATTATGACAGTGGTGACAGAATACGGATACAAGGCTCAATGCTGGGCTGGACCATTTTTTCCATCGTCCAAAGGACCCTTTTTGGCAGTCTTAATGAAATAAGAATATTTGAGTCTGAACATTCCTACTTTTAAAACAAAGTGAATTGTGTCGGTTTCATGCAGTTCACTGATATATTTCATTTCGGAAAATACGGGAGCGACTTAGTCTAGCCTAGGGCTACAATCAGTTGTTTAAGTGTTGGTCATCATCGTCACTAATCGATTTAACAAAGTCCATGTGAAGAAGACGTTTGATCTACATTGACGCGTCATGTAACTTCGTTCGCTAATCAAGGCCTGTCATATGTTTAATCATACGATGTGAGCAACAAATAGACAACCAACTTATTCTTAAAAAAATGAGCAGCAGTTAGCTTTAAAGATTAGCTGGCACACTATTAGTGATGGCATCATAAGGAAAGAAATGTTGAGCCTTCTTAATTCGGATATCCTACCGTCTCAGAAGCTAGGTGGTATGTACGATCATTTTCTTGTTGTTTTGACACAATGCAATCATGTACTTTATATTCAGCCGAATGAAGACTAAAATCTTTTTTTTTTTTTTTTTGCGAGGGAAATGAAGACTAAATTCTGAAGCTTCTGTAGAGAAGAAACAAGAAGAAATGACAAATAGTTACAATTCTGTATTATGTTAACTGAAACGTCGACTACACTTGTGATAATGCAAAATTCAGTTGGAGTGGCATCAAGCATTGCTCATGGCCATAAAGCAAGCATGAACCCATAGGTCATAAAGAATCATGTACCAACTAAACTATCACTAGCCCAAGTGCCGCATCTCTAAAGCGGATCCTTCGACCTAATAAAGGCATACCATCAACTGATGAAAATAAATTAAACCAAATAAGCAACATCAAAACATTCACCAATCAAATAATTGAACCGGGAAAAACATCTTCCTTTTGTCACTTTGGGCGCAAGGTTGGAAGGAGGCAGGTGGTTGCATCCGCTTTCTGTGAATGCAAGCAAAGGCAATGGCCCAACAGCACGGCCGTGGAGCGAGCAACCAGCTCCATTATTCCGGCCGTTCGGTGAGACCTCACACCAGTCATCCGTGCCTCTGAATCTCTGACCCTACCGGAAAAGAGGCACTCTTATGAATGACATACGGGTGTTAAATCAAATCAAAGCTTTCAAATCACGAGTTCAACATTGAGTAATCTCCCATGATCATCTGCTTGACTAACATGAAATAATTGCGGTGTGAGCTCTGTGAGGAAAAAAGGTACAAATGCTAGTAGCTGCATCATTAAGGTTAGGTTTAAAATGGCATGTGCTAGTAGATTAGTGATCCGCGCGTACTGCACCTGTTTAGTTATACCTGCTTGTTGTCGGTGACACACGTGTGTGTAACAGATGCACAGAAAACTCGCGCAGAAGTAGCGCGTTTGCAGGCACTCGAAGTCGATGGCCAAACTGAAGCAGACGCGACTGATGGACGGGCAGAGTAGTTTCAGAGTTTCAGCTTGCATTCGTGTCACAAAAGGGGGAAAAAAAAAGACTCACTTACCAACGTGTCACGATCGCTCCTTGGCTGTCCGGCAGTTCTCACACTGAGTCACCGTCAACTCAACGACGAGCAGCTGGCCTTCTCCTTTGACGAAAACAAGAGCCGTCTGAAGGGCGGCGTCGAGCCATCGGCGTGTCCACGTCGGCGGCCGTTTCGCAATGTACCGCTCGGTTCCCGGTCGCGGGCTTCTCGTCGTCGTTTCATGCTCAGGAGCAGTTCCACACGAGCACGGCCGGCGGCCGGCCGTGGCGTACTTGCCGCCGCCGTTTGCCGCGGCAGCACCGCGAACGAATCGCTGTTTCCGCGTTGCAGATTTGATTGGACCCTTTATGCATTTCCAGTAAATCGTGGACCCATACCGGGCCGTCTGATCAAGTTTTTTGTTAAGCCTTTGGGCCTTCTAAGTGCGCGCGCACACACAACGGTAAGATCCTGGTCCATGGGCCGCAGACCAGGCCTTTTTCGCCAGTCTCGAAGCCTCTCTTTGCTTGCACGCTTCCAATGGCCACGGCGGCTTGACCTCCCCAACCTCCCATGCGTTCTCCGATCGCCCTTGCCAGTTGCCACAGGTGGGAGGCCCATTGCCGGTGAGGATGCCCTCTCCACTGCCACGACCGGGGATCCCTGGATCACCGAACTCTCCTCGCCGGTGCGACGCGTTTTGGCCGTCGCCGGGCGATCGCAATAACAAGACGTCAGGCGCTGGAAAGGGAGAGCTCTTGCGCGTTCGATGGTTGGGATGACGCCGACACGTTGGACCTTGTGGACGGCGAGGTACCAACTACATCCTTCCTTTCTAAAACTGCAACTGTTCACTGCTTCGTTAGACAAAACTAGTTCAGCTTACTCTAGTGTCTCCTCTGTACTCTCATTTGGAGTTCCTTTTTCTTTCCTCAGTACGGAGGAGTATTGCAGTAGCAGAGAGGATCCATTCATGCACGCCGATATCATATACTATTATACTGATAATTTAGCATTGCTAGGTTTGCAGCACAGGTAGCACAGGCTACTCAAGATTAAGCACATTCTACAGAAGTTACACGATAATTTAGAAAGAAGGGAACAGCGAGACACATGCTTCTCGCTTGCCCACACTAGAAGCTAGTATGATAATGGCAATATGCAAACCTACCTTACATTACTACTACAATTAACTTGTTGACTTGACTGATTGACCACTAGCGCTAGCACTACATCCACGGACTTTCCCGTTGTGGTTCCGTCATCATCGTCCCCTCCTTTGGCATGGGGATCTCGTAGTTCTCAGAGTAACCCAGCTGTTCCAGCTCCCATTTCAGCTTCGGCACGATTTCCTCATGTTGAGGCGAGTACTCCTGCAAACAAGGACAGTTAATCGTTTTAAGTTTTAGTACTCTTGACGATGTTTTTTTTTTAGAAAGACCCTCTTGACGATGTTCTGTGTGTGATTATTTCAGCTACTGAGCCTCGTGTAAACAAGTTCTTGCATTGCACTGCAGTTGTACCTGAATTTGTACTTAACTACTTAAGCTGTTCTTGCAGTACTGAAGACCTTTACACTGGACCAAGAACATGCAAATGATTGCGATATATTGATTATCGGTGGTTTCATTACACGAACTATTTTGCTGATAGCTAAGTTGTATGCTCTTTGTGAATAGTTTTCTGGTTTTAACACCAAAATGGACTCTGATTGATTGAGCAGTCATTTGGACTAGTAGTATTCCAAAAAAGGCAAGCAGACAACTCTGCAAGTAATCTTTGTGCAGGACAAAACAAGTTGTGTTTGGACATATGCTTCTGAATGTTCTAATGACGGTTCATGATTTTTCGGGGCATGGATTTCAACAGTTCTTACATACATGCGCAGAAGAAATGGTGAGTATACCATATGATACCTCTAATTTCTCGATCAGCTCCTTAGGTGTTGGAGCCAAGACAATGATATGGCGAGCGGTTGGTTTGATGAACCCTTCTTCCACAGCTTTGTCAATGAAAGACAGCAACGGGTTATAGTAGCCATCCACATTCAGCAGTCCAACCTTTCGAATAGTAGACATTGAGGTTGGCAACAATTTTTTTAGCGTTTTTCTCTATTGCAAGGGTTTATGAATTGCTGTGAACAAGCGAACTGTTTGGTACCGGTTTGTCATGAATGCCAAGTTGAGCCCATGCAATCACTTCTAGCAGCTCTTCAAGTGTTCCATATCCTCCTGCAAGGTAAAGCTCAGCAACTTAAGGCCTTCCTCAAGAAAGTGTTAAATACTAAAATAAGGATTACACGAGCAAATATGTACGGCAGCCTTAATCCTAAATGTTCATTCCAGTTTATCTTTTCAAGATGATGTAGATTATTAGGTCCGTGTGTCAAGATTTGTATTTGGAACTTTATTTCAGGTTGTCATGGTCTAATTTCTGTATCTCACGTAGTCATTATTCTTGTGCAGTTCCAAGCTTTCGGCCAGATTGCCTGGTCAGGGTCAAACCATGCATCCTGGACTTTAAACTTTTCACTCACGTTTCCACTATCATTGCAAAAGTTGAAGAAAGTGACCGCCAAATTTACCAGCCACATCTACTACTTGTCCTCACTGATTGAATAAATCACCTTTCTTTTCTCAGGTGAAACGCACACTCACCAGGCAATGCTACAAAGGCATCCGACTGCCGGGCCATCTCAGCCTTCCTCTGGTGCATATCGGCCACTGCTTTCACCTCCCCCACTGTCTCGCCCGATATCTGCACCATCACACGCGCAAGCAACGCCCATTATATATCATCAGAAGGCACCGGCTTTTTGCGTAACCAAAAGAGGACCGGCTTTCTAGAGATGGAGAAACAAATGACGGTTTTTATATATATAATCAGAGGACACAGGTTCAGGCGAAGCAATCATGGTGCTGGTGTGGGGGACAAGAGGAAATGTGATGGGCTTTTTCTTTGTTTAACCTAGCCAACATCTGCTTGAGAGATTGCGGTCAAGATCAGCAGGATTTCATCTATCATGTGGGGAACAAGATTTCAGTGAGCATTTCTCCTGATCTTTCATTATAAGTTTGCTTTTTCTTTCCCACTAGCAAGAAAGACAAACGAGAAGGATCTAAAGACAGTAACTTTTCCTTTTTTGCTCTCTATTAATGCACATACTAATATACTTCTATGTGAAGGTAAATATGGATATATTACGACTGACTTCCACACTACAAGATAAGCATTAGGATGATTCTTATACCTAGTTTTTTTTTAAAACCAAACAACCATAAAAATATTGCATCCTCACCTTTTTTTATTACGAAAAACTCCATATACCATGATAATATAGAACTTTGAGCACTGGATTATTGAGGATTAGCAATGTTATTACATTCAAGGAAATTAGAGCATGGCAATAAATAATTAGAATCTAGCTGGAGATTAGGAACAACATGGGGTACCTCTCTAGGCATGAGGGTCTTGGGAATCACCCTGCATAGAAGGAACAAGATGACAAAATATAAATTTTATCATCTGAGGCAGACATGATCGGTTCAGCACCTTTTGGCAGCAGGACATTGCATCAATTTCTAAGCTATTCTTTATATGCAGTATCATCTAGCAGTATTAGGAGTGATAGTGGAAACAGGTTAAGAAATAAATGTTATGTTAACATACCCAAGGACATGCCTTCCACCATTGTACACTGCTTGAGAGACCAAGCCCATCAACCCTATACTCCCTCCTCCATAAACTAGATCAATGTTTCTTGCTACCTAGATATAGCAGAAAAAACCACTGGAATTTAGGTTGCTAAAAAATCCTGGGTTGTATGTAGATTGCCATCTAAAGCAACATTAGTATTATAAAGTATATAAAAAAATATGACAGCACAAATGGGCCATCATTTCACCAAATACATGCGCAGCTTCCTTTTAACTAGGAGGTGACTCAACTGAAAAAGGGCTGAAAATTTGTAAGTACGGTAAA
Organism: Eragrostis curvula; assembly: GCA_007726485.1. Lineage (NCBI taxonomy): Eukaryota > Viridiplantae > Streptophyta > Magnoliopsida > Poales > Poaceae > Eragrostis > Eragrostis curvula. Next base: position 72,796 of record RWGY01000959.1, read on the forward strand.
TTAGTATTGGATGCATGCACCTATGCGAAGACGTACAGCTAAATTCCTTCACTGAATATATCGCTCACGGAAAACTTCACCATAGTGTACTTGTGATGGTCAAAAGAAATATACTTCAATTCATAATAAAAGGCAGACATATGATTAATATGACACTAATGTATAGCTAGTTGACCAAACGGAATAAAAGCTACGGGCACTAAAAGTCCTTATGAAAAGGAGAAAGAAGCAAGGCAGAACTTACCAGCTCCTTTCCGAGCTCAATGGCAGCATCCTGGTAGCTGCTCTTCTTGCCATGGCTGCTCCCACAGAAGACGCATATCCTCCTGAACCGTGACTTCACCGGCACCACCTCTCCCTCCTTTCCGATGCCCTTGATCTCCATTGCTGCTGTCTTCGCCTTTCAGTTTCAATTCTTTGTGGATGTTTGCAAGTTTTGCTTCTTGTAGTGGTGATACAGCAGGGAGAGATATGGGATATCCCTCCCACTACAGCAAGTCTTGGCCCAGTTGCCTACACTTGAGTGCACACCACTACCTGTGGAGTTGTTATATATATAACTATTTGATTTGGTGTTGGTCGTTCTCTCTTCATGTCTGTGGCGCGCACATATCAGTTTCAGTTGTTTCTGTGTGGTGTGATCAGTTTGTACATTGAAACTCGTATTCGACACAATTTTCCTTCGTGTTCGAGGAAAAAATTACCTGAATGATTTTTTTAGCTTCAAATTAACCATGTGTACTCATATACAGAATATTTTAAAGAGCATCAGACATGCTTTGAACAAATGAAACTACGGTGTCCATTTGAACAGCCAAGAATGTGCTGATAACTGAATGCCATTTGTGGCCATTTACAGCTGTTTGTACATGTCTCATTTCATATCCAGGATTTCTTTTGTGACTACATATGTAGCACATCATCCCTCACACACTTGCATATATGCATTTGCGCCATACATGAAACATGCATTGCAACAAGATCGAGTTCAGAAGGGTACTGTTTGCTGCACCGGAACAGTAAATATGAAGTGGCCTGCATAACTGATCTCACACTTACGAGACACGCAGACTCCAGAGATGCACTCCGTCGGCACACAGGAGAAGTGGACTTCATGTCAACCCTCGACACCTGTAGTCCTGGAGGTACTGCTAACAAAGGACTGAACATTTTAAGACACGCCCGGGGTCCCTGATAAAGGGCTACAAGGCTGATTGGTAGTTTGTTGTTCCATTTAAACCCTGGAGACAGTCATTTTTCAGCGCTCACAGAAATGTGTAGTTTCATAGACATATTCGAGACAGGACATCAACTGCTAAACCTATAATGACAGGAGGGACGCAATGCGTCACCAATTTTAATTGTGCAGGGCCGTAGGATCCGTGCTAGTTCAGCTCTGCTGTGCTGCTTGCATGCGAGATCCGTTTTCATAGGCAATTTTTTGTCGCGACTCAAGTGACGACATTGAAATTCGTCGGCATTGATATCTCAAAAGAACTTTTATTTGATTTGGCTTAACAGTATTATGGATATATTCTGATTATGCTCCAAGGTTCAGCGATGTCCTGAAAGTATACGATTTATAGTTGTTTCTCTACCGCACCTTCGTGTTAGGCTACTATATACTATATTCCTACACCAAATTCAAACTTGACGATCTCCTAGTCTTCATCATGCAAGGAGAAAGGTTTGTTGATTTTATAAGAAAAATATCATCTGGAAAGAAGCATGAATATAGCTAGCTGGATCCTCTGGAGACCGCAACTAAGAGACCAGTCTTGTTCCATCCAAAATCTAGATAACAGTTGTTGTGTCCCAAAAATGTGCTCCTATATGTTGTGGTTCACTAAACCAACACGACAGAAAACAACCTATAACCATCCATTGTGCCTTTAGGCAATTTATTTCGAAAAATTCTAGCTGTCGCATTGGCCTAACTTGCGCCGAATCGAAGCGTATATTATTATATTGATGAACGATAGTTGAGGAACTTGCCACCAACACGATGGCTGCCCTGCACTCCTGCTGCTAGGGCGGAAGACATTGCTTGTCCCGTTCACCTTTAACTCCACTCTGCCGTGCAAATCAGACCAGCAAAGCATGCTCAATGCTCATCATTCTGCCGTGTCCCCCGAGCAGGCTCTGTTCGACCATAGGCATACTCATTTCATTTGTTTTTTTTTCCCACCATCACTGTGCTCGTCAGCAATGATATCCAATGCTTCTCAAATCCTTTCTTTTGGACCCACACCTGTATAATTGGGCACTGATTTACCCTGACAGCAGTAATACTGAGCAGTAACTTTCTGCCCCAAAAGTATTTGATTTACTAGAGTTCAGAAAAAGTAGCTAGGTAAACTAAAAACCATTCGATGTTGCAAAAACATGAGATAATTTGATGTGCCCAAAGAAAAAAAAAACCTTTAGCTGGTGAACACTCTAGAGTTGCAGTAGAAGCTAGAGCTAGTGAACCAAAGCATGATCAATCATCCTGCTCAACCTTTAGCTTCTTCAGCTTCAGATGCACCCCGACCTCATTATCTAAAAAAGATGCACCCAACCTTCATCGTCCCTCACATTATCTTCCTATTCTTCATTCCCTATGACCTCCCATTCAGTTTCATTCTCAACGACTGTTGAGCGTTCTGCTACAACTGGGACTCCCTTAGCAGGTGCTGTTTGTTTGAGGATGTTGACCGCTGCTACTTGGACACTTATTCTCAAGACTCTGCTTGCTCAGATAAAGCTCAGTGAGTTCAGGAAGCTCTCCAAGGCTTTTTCCGAGGGCTATAGCTGCATCAACACCATACAAGTTGTCGCTAAGATCAAGTTTCTCCAGATGAGCGCATGTTCCTAATGCATCAACCAATGCTACTGCACCATCAAAACCTATCCTAGCTGCTGAGCACTTAAAACTCTGTAGATTCGGAGAGCGCTTAACCATCTCAGCAATCGACATAGCACCTTCGTCACCGATCAAGTTATTGTGGAAATGGAGAACCTTTAGCTTCCCAGTCGAAGTAATAAGCTCTGATAGAGCTTTCGTAGCTTCAGCTGACATACCATTGTTCATCACGTATAGTTCTTCCAGATCTTCCTGTGATTCCAGGAGCTCTTTAAATGCCATGACACCCTTATAATCTAAAGTAATGTCAGAGATGTTCAGATATCTAAGAACTGAACCCTCCAAAGCTTTGGAGAATATACGCATCACATGAAGGGCTTCATCCTCACACCGCCCAGCAACAAAACCTGAGATATCCAACTCCGTGATCTGCTTTTTGATTGACTCAAGAACTGGCCTAGCAAAATTAGCAGCATCGAGACCAAAGCTCCTGTTCCTGAAACAAAACCTTTTATATGATTGTCCTGGTACAGCCAGTGGTTTGAGAAGCGAACTAGCTCCGGACGCCCCAATAGGAGTAACCTTGTGGTTTGATATGTCAAACAAGGTGTCAGCAGGCTTGAGAGGTCTATTAACAGCAGATGCTTCATCTTCTGCAGTTCTTTTCTGGTCTCTGGCTCTGCTCAGAACTTCCCACATCATGTTGCAAGATTCTGTTTCATACAGCCGAAGTGCAGATCTACCATCACCATGAGGCTCCTTCATGAAAAGATCATCTGCAGCAGCAAAGCACTCCCTTTCAATCCCTCTAGCATTCTTATGAGCCTCTTCCTCACTCAGGATTCCAAACATGGCAGAGCTAAGGACACGGGTGATAGTCTTTATTTTTTGACGACGTCCTTCGTCAGTCTGTGGCCAAAAATTGAAGGAGCAACAGCGTGGTTTTGAACCCATCCGAAAATCTCTGAACTTGCTGTAACCTAAAGGTAGACAATCACATATTAGCATAGTTGCACAATGTTCATTTTATTTAGTAACCAAGTCAAAATTTTGGTACTAGCTGAAAAAAGAAGGCCTTGTAATGCACACAGAGGTTACTAAAAAAAATGAACATTGTACAGAACAAGACGTGGAGCAGGGCTCAAAACGGCTGACTAAATCTGCACCACTAATCGTGAACCGGAACTGTAGTAGCTGCTGTTCCTTCAAAGCTGGCTTTGAACAGCCCCGCAACCAACTAGAGCAAAGAGCCGTGGAGGCACGGTTGAATCCAAAATACTGATCAGGCTAGCAAGAACTGACTTCGATCGCTCAGAATCAGAAGGGGGAAAGGGGCACATAAAAAATACCACAGGAAGAAAAAACTCATTGGGAACAGTGAGGCGCGATCGTACCAGCAAAAGAAGAAAATTGTCAAGTCCTTATGAATCCACGCGCCACGCTCGTAGAGTAGTAGAAGTCGGTGTAGGCAGCGGACGACAACACGAAATGCATCTCCAAGGTGGAGGAGTGCGGCTAGCTCCTAAGAAGTCGCATCTATCTGTTGGGCTATGACTCGCCATGGGAAGGGAGATAGGAAACCGGGAGATTTTCAGGAATTTCTTTCTACCTTTATGCTGGTACCCAAAACATACCACCAAATCCCTCCTTCCTTCTATACTCCATCACTCCTTCCATTCCACAAAGAAATATCATCTCCGTCTAATTTCCATCTGCTTCCACCCGTGGCTTTTTCCGGCCCATGTCCGGGTAGGCAACGTATCCTATGGAAACTAACTTGGTGTGTAAACTATGCAAACTCGAATCACAATCGCGGGATCCTCATCCGATGGTCAGATTGAGAGGTGGGAAATTGTGATTGTAGTTTGCATAGTTTACACACCAAGTTAGTTTCCATATGATACGTCTCCGTCCGGGTAGCCCTTCCCACTGTCGACGCTTTAGATCGACGGGAACACCGGTCCCTCAAAAAAAAAAAAAAATCAGGAACACCGAACACGAGAGGCGGTGCGAGGAGCCGCGGGCTGCTGCTTCAAAATAAAAGGAAGGAGAGATTTCGCACGCCGGGAGAACGAGCAGCGGACAGCGGAGCGGTCCATGTTGTAGTGTACAAACAAGCAAATCTCCGGTGTATTTTTTACAAAATGACCATTTTTAAAAAAGTTTTTCACATATAGACCCTTCAAGAAAACATGTTCAGAACCCTTTTCTGGGCGCCACATCCTTTGATGCTCAAATTACATTACTGGGCGCCATATGACGTGGCGCTCACCTATGCCACGTCAGCACAAAAGCACACGTCAGGATGCTGATTTGTCAGGCTGGGCATCATACCTTTTGGCGCCCATGTTACATTGTTGGGCGCCATGTTGTTTGGCGCCCACCCCTGGGACTTCTGCTGCCCAGTGTCTCTCTGCTGCTCACGGTAGATTTGTGATGTGGGACCAATGAAAGTGACGGGTTCACCAAGCAACCTGCAGCAAAGTCTTCTTGGACTTGGTTGGCTTGTTTTCTTTCCTCCATGCTGCAAAAGCGTGCTCCACTTCTCAATCAGATTAAAGATGAAAGGACTAATCTGGTTTCAAAACTAAAGATTAACCGGGCAGGTTCTCAATTTTTTTTTCTTTTCTTTTCGTTCTTCAAATTGAAACACAAATTTTCAAGACTTGTACTACAGAATTTTTTGGGTACATTCAGACCAACACTAAAGATTTCAGCTGGATTCAAACCAACAGTAAAGATTCACTCAGTCACATTAAGATCTTGTCTCTGCAAATTTGTAACAACTATAGTTTCATTCACAAAATTTAAGATTTGTACAACCTGCATAGTGCCATACAAATGGCCTCTCATCGGAACATGAAGTGTACTAGTATTATATTTCCACTACAAAATGGTAGCTGAAAAACTTAGCTCTAAGATTCCTGATTGGATGAACTAACACCCTTCTATGTTCCTCAGCTAATATGGAGCTTCTTCTCTGTTGCTCCTTAGCTTTGCTCCTCAGTCCCCGAAACAGCTTTTTCTTCTAGAGCTGCAAAGGACATCAGCTTTTTCTTCTCGATTCTCCAGTGATTCCATTGGCTTCAAGCAAGGCAGCGATTGCAGCAGCATGAATAGAGCTCCATTTGAACCACCGCGCCTGCTTGACTACCTCATAGAACTGCAGCAAAAAAAAATACCATTTATGATGACACGTGATGGTTTGCTGTGCAACCCATTTTAGAGTAGAGTTCAGTAAGTTTAGACAATTTCTATGTGTCCTTGGCATGCATTCGCAGCAAGAATGAAATGAAGTTAATCAGAAAAGAGACTCAGACACTACTTATGGTCGCTATAGTCCAGCGGTAACAAGTAACAAAAGTTCAGTTTATGTCGTGGTTGCTCACAAATTACGATCCTATTTACAAAAGTTCAGTTTATGTCATGATTTCCCAACAGTAGCCCTTCTTTGTGTAGCACCCGAATTTTTGGACATGTCGATAAACCCTAAAATATGGATTTTCAAAAATTTTCAAACTTAAAATAATTAACTAGACTCAACTAGGGCTCAATTGAAATTTTTCTCGAATTAAAACCATGCATGAAACACTCATGTGCATATTTGCCATTTTATTGCCCTTGTTTAATTGTTTGAGTGAGTGTTGAAATCCAAATCCAAATCCGAATTCAAATTCCCTTGAATTCCCTCCCAAATTCGCAAAACAAAAAGTTCAAACATTTTCCTTCTAATCGGGCCGTCCCTTTCTCTTTCCTACCGCGCGGCCCAGCCCTTCTCTCCTTCCCTTCTTCTCTTCGCGCCCCGCTGGGCCGTCTCCCGTCCGCGCGCCTCGGCCCAACTCCGCCCCGGCCCATCCGCCCGCGCGCAGCCGCTGGCAAGCGGGCCCGGCGCCTTCGTCAACCTCGCGCCGCCGCCGCCGCCCGACCTGCCGGCGCGAGACACGGCCTTAACGCCGCTGTTGCCGCTCCCTTCCTCTCACCCGCCACCTTGCGAACCCGCGCGTCTTCTTCTCCTCCCCGTCTGGGCCCGTTCCCCCTCGCGCCGTGGCAAAATCATGACCCTAAAGCTAGGGTTCATTATTCCGGCGAGCTCTTGCGCCGCCCGACCGAGCCCCGCGTCGAGACGCCGCACCACGTCGCCTTGTTCGCGCCCGGGGCCCTCCTCAGCACTCTCCACGCGTCCTCGCTCCGCGCCCGTCCCCCACCCTCGTGCCGCGCACCACCGCAAGCTCCGGCGAAATATCCCGGCAGTCGCGGGATATTTCCCGGCCCGCTCCACCGCCTCTGCGCGGCTATAAAGGGGCGCCGAGCTCTCCCTTTTCCTCCCTCTGTCACTCCGCTCTCTCGCTCGCCCATTCCACACCACCGAGCCCCATCCCTCTCTCATCTCCCCCAACTCCGGCGAACCCTGTCCCGCCGCCTCTCGTCCTTCCCCCTCTTCCCCGAGCTCAAGGTGAGCTTCCTCGCTCCCCTCTCCCTCGCCTGCACCCTCTCTCCTCCCTCCTCGCACCCCGAGACCAGCCCGCGTCGAGCACCGCCGCTCCGCCCCTCTTCCCCTTCATCTCCGGACGCCGTGGAGCATTCCCCGGCCCAGCCGAGCACCCTCACGCAATCACCGCACCCACACGCACGCGCACGGGCGCTCAAACTCGCACCACACGCACGCACGCGCATCTTCGTTGCGCACGCCGACGCGCTGCCAAACTCCGGCGAGCCTGCGCCGCCGCCTCGGCCATCGCGCACGACGACATGCTCCACTAGCACCTTCCCCGTCGCGCGTAGAAGCCTGGCGCACCTTTCCCCGACCCTCTAGGCTCCAGTAGCGGCCGGCGGCGAGCTTTCCGGCGCCGCCGAGCCCTTTTCCCCCGTCGCCGCCGTGCCGGCGCCACTGGGACCCCCCGCCTGAGTCACTGACTCGCGGCCCCGCGCACCCCTCGGTCCACCAGACCGGCTCACGGTGGACCGCAGGCACACCGTGGCTCGGTCCACACTCACGTGGACCGAGTCCACAGCACAGCAGCACACATGGGCCCCCCGGCCCCAGCTGTCCCGCATGTCAGCCTCTGCTACGCGCACAAAAATGCTAGATCCACACACTCAGTGCACACAGAAACTTATTTCAGAGCCCTTCCAAAAATCGGAAAAATTCCCAAAAATATCCAAAAATTCCCAAGATCATTTCTAACCCTTTTACAATACTTGTGCACCTCTGGAAAATTAGGGTGGAGATTATACTTAATTAAAGTTAATCTACCCCTAATTTAATCCTTTCCCCTTTATTTCAAATACTCATATCTTTGCCATTTTAACTCCAAATCAAATAATTCTTGCACCATTATTCATCTAAAATCATCCTCTATCAAACCACACCAGAACCATTCTCCTTTGTGTCTTTTTGAAATTTTATTTTATTTTAATGATTGATTAATTGTGTGTTAAGCGGTAGATTTACCTCTTCTTTTATTTAATCGTTAGATAATCAAGTCTTCGAGGAGGAGCACGAGGACCCCAACTACGAAGAAGGTTTAGAGGAGGAAGATTTTGGTGAAGGCAAGTCCTAACCACCTTGATCATATTTAACCAAATTAATTCCTACAAAATATCCTATTTAGAGCTTGTTTGCAAATTAAGCATACATGGTCTTTTAAAATGATTTAAATGTTAGAGTAACCTATTATTGTTTAAGCCATGCCTTGTTTATTGCTGTCCCTAATCCATTGTTAGCCCTAGGATCCAACATCATTAATCTTTAATGATTTGTTGGAAAATTTTGCCGCATAGGATTTATCACACTGTGTTAATTAATAATCTTGCTTCACCTGTTTTTGTGTGAAAATGTGTGAGTGAGACTTGGTGATGTGTGCGTGAAATAAAAAGGGGTGGGCTTAGAAAGTGAAACCCATAGTGGGGGTTATGTTTTAGACGGGAGCAAGCGAGGTAGTCCTCAGTGGGGAGGCTATCTCTGGGACGCTACTCCTCGCAGGAGGGTAGCTATTGAAGATGCTTGCTTCGGTCGTATAAGGACCGGTTCATATGTTGCCTTGCCTAGCACCTTAGTGCAACCACGAGCCCCTGTATAGGCAGGGTTTGGAACCACACCCTACTAGTGATCGCCCGGTACCACTAGGAGGCAGGGAGTTGCAATCGGAAGCCAGGAGAAGATCTTGACGAGATTAACGTCGGATCCGGCAAGTGAAAGTTATTGGCCATGTTATGCTTATGTGAGGCCCCTGATCGTGGATTTTCCGAGGTGGTACCATGGTGACATTAGGCAGGTATGGGACCATTAGCGTGTCTTTCCGACCCACGACGGTGGGAAGGTCTGGCATGCCTCGTGGGTAAAGTGTACAACCTCTGTAGAGTGTAAAACCTATCCGGATAGCCGTGTTCCACGGCATTGGACAAAGCGAAAGCAATGGCCACACAATGATTAGATTTTTCTGTGTGAGTTATCCTTGGCGTGTGTGTTTTTGGAATAACGCCGGTTTGGAGCCGTGTGCTGGTTGTCGGCCAGCGTTAAAATTTGGGAACTGGCGGGAAGGATTTATTCTCCCCCAGGGCCACACAACCCCACTAATATCCTTATCAATTTTGACTTAGAGTTTTGCAAAATGTTTTGGTTTTCAAATCAAAACCCCTGCATCGAAAATTGGCTTTTCGGCCGAGCAATGGAAACCCTCAGCCTATTCCTTGACATCAACCTTGCATGTGAGTCACCCTTGTGTTAGGACTTGTTGAGTACCTTATGTACTCACTCCCCATCTCAATCAATCATTCAGAAGAAGAAGCAGACTACGACTTTCAAGCTGATGGCGAAGAAGACTAGGGTCGTCGCGCGCAAGTTTGCCTGTGGAGTGGTTCCGCTTCCGCCGTCCGTTGCGTAGAACAAAGTGTGGCATTGCTGCTTCACAGCAATGACCATTGTGGTGTGATGTGTTGAGTTGTAAGGCCTCTGGCCATATCAAAGACCTTTTATGTAATCAAAAGGCTTGTAATGAGCTTCGGTAATAAATAAAGGTACGACTCTGAAATGCCATTCTGTGAGAATGTCCGTATCAGCGTCTGATCCAGGGACTGATACGGTGTATTCAAGTACCTCAGAAATTGGGGTATGACACTTTGGTGCCCTTATTCATGTCAAGCTTAAACTACACACCATTTTTCTTTTCGTTTCAACTTTCAAACATTACAATTGGATTAGTATTGTAGCTGTTGCAATTCCTTTTAGTCTGATCCAAGTCTCTTGCAACTATCAATATATTTTCCCTTTGCAAACATTCAAGGAAACGCCTACAAGTATGGGCATGCTACTATCTTTATTTCCATTTGTTTTTGGCCTTATTACATTTTCAGGGTTGTTTAGTGCTAGAACCTGTTCATTTCATAGCTAATTGCTCTGATAGGACATCACAGGCAACAAGAGTCACTTAGCACATCACAAGTAACAAATTACATTGGCAATTTATATTACATTTGGAGAAAATAACTTAAATTGTAACTAGATAATACACATCATATTTCCCTCAGTCAAGATAGAGGTGCTAGAGGGAACTGACCTCTGATAAGAAAGAGATTCTTGCACAGGCAAGCAGCATGCACGCTAATTTTCTAGTGTTGTACTATTTTAAGAACCTCACTCATTTATCTTCGGTAATCTCTTCCACCAGCTGCCCTCTCTGCCGAAGCCAGTTAATCTAGCAGGTTCAATTGAATGGATGATTGCCAAACTACTACTCCTAGTAAAACAGAAAAACTAAGAATGTCAGGCAAACAATGAATCCCGTTTCCAATGATCAGCAAAATACTGAAGATGCACAGGCAGGTGCTTTGATGGAGTATATGTTGCTCATACTGCCCCTGTCAACAAAATCTACTAGCTAGCTAACTGATATAGCAATATCACGGGGGGAAAAGAAGAAGGCAAGCACAGCAAGAAACATGAGGGTATGGCTGGCATACACCCGTGCCACCTCTAGCACGTGCAGTCTCCACCGAATCCTCAAGCTGGCACCGTTAACACCGAATCTAGCTGCCTCCGCTGTCTCCGTCGCTCGGTGCCGCTTCGAAAGCGAAGATCTATAGCCGCCTTGGACTGCCGGTTAGGGTTACTACGAAATTCGAATGAAACAAGCAAATCTATTGGAACAAATGGGGGGAAGCAGTGGAGGTTACCTTGGGCAAATGATTTCTAAAAAAAAATCACTTCAAACCATGAATATTTGATGGATTTCTCAAGGATTAGAACAGGGGGGGGGGGGGGGGGGGGGGGAGCGGAGCCCGTTCTTGCTTCGACCACCAGAGAGAGAAGTGAGGGAGAAGGCAGAGGACACATCGGGCCGGGGAGTTTTTCAGTGGCCCAACACAAGGCGCCAGAGGCCCTGGCGCTCACCCATGTATTGTGGGCGCCAATGGGTTATGGCGCCCACCTCGCCAGCTCAGCAGGCCCATCGAGTGGTCTTATGCTGATGTGGCCAGGGTAGGCGTCAGGCGATGTGGCGCTCATCCATCTAACCTGAGCGCTAAGGGATGTGGCGCGCAGAAGAAAAGGGTCTATTTTTAAACATGTTTTCTCTAGGAGTCTATATGTGAATTTTATTTGAAAAGGACCATTTTGTAAAAATTACACCAAATCTCCGTCGTTGTGAACAGCGGCCGATGAAGAAATGGAAGTAGCCCAGCTTGGCCCATATGCTGGAAAAAGCAGCAGGCGCACGGATCAACATAATTTTTTTGGGCACATTTTTTTTTTTTTGCCTTTTCAACCAGAAGTCGTGTCAAAAGGTACCATTTTTTTGCAACAGCTTATTGATTAAGCAAATTCTAAGGACGACCTAAAAATGGGAAGATACATATAACCAGCCTTCTAAATAAGTGGCTTACGCAAAAACACTTATAAGAAACCTATAAGCAAAAACACCATAAGTTCCATTATAGGGGAAAGATGGTGTTTCCCCTATGGTTTGTTATACTGATAAGAAACTTATGGTGTTTACCCCATGACTTCATAATGTGCTTATGGGCTTTATGGTGCTTATTACTCGGAATGAGGGACATGGTAGATTCTCAAGGATATCCCGAGAATCCATAATATTACAATATGGTTATGGTCCTTAGTAATCATAAGACACGAGGGGCATGATTGGTGATTTAACTCAAATCATTCAAAGACTTGTCACCAACAAATTAATTATTGAATGTACAAAAAATCATTCACTTTTCCTTTAGCGTGAATACAAATACATTTTTCTATTATT
>RWGY01000960.1:0-13094 GCA_007726485.1 Eragrostis curvula
GATCTCTTGATGAATATCCTGATGGGCCGCCCTCTGTTGAGCGAGGCTGCATCTGACCCTTAGCACGGCATAGCCCAGTGGCATGTAGCCCGCCATGAAGGCCACCATGACGCCGACGTTGCGCCATTGGCACTCCTCCACGAGGCCATCGCGGTGCAGCACCTCCTCCTTGGTGGCCACTCAGGCGCCCAGCGCCCACACAACGCTCATCCCGCCGCCGCGCAAACTCGTTGACCAGCAGCACCTCGAACAGCCACTTGAAGAGCGACAGGTAGTGCATGAACACCCAGCACCCCGGCATCGCCGACTGCGCGATGAAGTAGCCCGAGAAGAGAAAGAAGGAGCCCATGATGCCTTTATCGCCGCGATTCCCACCGCAAAGTCCGCCGCGAAGCTCACCGCCACCGAGTTGGCCGCGTGTGTACAGGATGAGCCACACAACCAGCAGGTAGCCGAACGCTGCCGCTGTGCGCCAGAGCCCCGTTAGCCAGTATACTGGCGTGGCGAACACGATGGCGAGAGCCGCCTAGAAGGGCAGGAACACGACGGCGTTGGCGAGAGCGTAGGACACGCGGTACGCACCCGACGACGTCTCCTTGGCGTTGACGTCGCGCTCCTGCAGGAAGATGGGCAGCGCCTTCCGTGGTGGACTAGAGGAGGAAGGTCGAAGGTGAGCAGGAAGGCGAAGAAGCCGACTCGCTCCGCCACCTTGTCCTCGCCGAGGTCGTCGAAGATAGAGCCCAGCGCCAGCCCGCCACAGCGCCACGTTCTTGAAGAAGCGCTGCGATAGCACCGCCACCTATCGCGCGCCCAGGAGTTGGCGTACCGGCTGCCCGTCTTGGCCATGGCAGTGGTCTTGGCGTCCTCATCGGCCACCTGCTGCTTGCTGTGCAGCTGGAACATCTGCTGCAGCGTGCACGGGCATCCTCCTGGGAGTTGGGTATCGGGCGGCGCCGATTGTGGGCTGGTGAGGCGGCGGCGGTGCAGGCAGAGCGCGCCGACGGATTCGACGGAGAGCTCGACGGCGTCGACGTGCGGGGACACGCTGAGGCCCGCGCCGGCGAGGAGAAGGACGGCGTCGAACATCTTGACGACGCGCGCGCCCGCCTGGTGGATGCTCAGCACCACGGTGCGCCCGCCCGCGCGTCTCCGCCATGGCGCGCAGCGCGCCCACGATCTAGAGCGCCGACGCGCTGTCCAGGCCGGAGGTGGGCTCGTCCAGGATCAGCATGCACCGCCCGGTCGTGGACGGCATCGAAGCCGATGGACACGGGCCGCCGGAGAGGTCGTTGATCCTGGTGCCGGCGAGGCGCGCGGCGGAGGCTCAGCTCGTCCAGGAGCGCGTCGACGCGGGCATCTGCACATGTCGTTGGCCGGCAGGCTCGCCCAGACAGAGGCGCGCGCTGAAGAGAAGCGTCTCGCACACCGTCACCGTCAAGCGAGGGCTGGCTGTGCAGTGAAAGTGGATGGATGGATTGAGACGCCAAGACACCCGGCTCTGCTTCTGTTTCGCACTTACAACAGATAGGGTTTATAGTAGCGCCCTATAATAAAATCCATAATGATCATATAGAAATGATACAGAGCACGGACTTAGCAGCATGAGGAATGCTTTGTCCGTAGAGATTTCAACATGAAAAAAAGGGAATGTACAGACAGGCCGAGTCTCCCACGATCTGCATGACACAGCGCTTTTACCAACTCAACACATTGAAGTATGTGAGGCATATGGACACATGGTGGCGAGGGGTGGGCCGGCTGGTGTGGTAAAGGCAGAGCATGCGTGTGTCATGCTGGTGTTCAAGCTCTGCCCGGTGCTCATGGTTTCCATTTTCTTTTCTAGAATACGCAGGAAGACTGCGTATCTTTGTATTCTAAGAAAAAGGAGTTGGTCGACAACCGTTTACAACGCGACACAACATTTGTGGTCGCCTAGGTAGCCTTCCAGGATGAGTAGTGGAAGCCCGCCGCTAGCCTGTGTATTCATGTGTTGCGGCCCATCGAGTAAATTTTCTTCATCATATGGGCCGCAACAAAGCCCGCCACTAGCCTGTGTATTCATGTGTTGCGGCCCATCGAGTAATTTTCTTCATCATATGGGCCGCAACAAAGCCCGCCGCCCCATCGCAAGCTTGTCCCAATTAAACTCCCTGAATCAGGTGCAAAACTACATGGTTGCTTGACTAGCTGTCCTCCATGAATCCTGAAACTCAGAACGCACCAGTGCGTATTTCACGATCTTGAACCTCATGGTCATTGAGATCAGCAACGTGATCACCATAATTGCACAGCACGAGCAAGCCCGAAAATGGGACAATGGATCTGCAAAACCAGGTAGTGCCCCAACTCAGGAAGCACACGACGACCCGACAAACCTAACCGCCAAAACGGCCACCTGTCCAAGCTAACGCATTTCCCGCCACAAGATAACCAGCAGCCATGCAAAGGGTTGAGTTTCAACATCAGTCGGATCACATAGGGCTAGAGTGTGCAATGTCTGATGTTTTCATACGTGTATATGAGTGGTTGCACCTATATTGTGTTTTGGAAAATAAAATATCATTGCTTCTTTTTTTAAAAAAAATGAACAAGGTCTATAAAACTATTACCATGCACCCTGTGAATAATGAAAATCCTTTTAAGTAACATTTTGCATGATAAGAAAGCAGATAAGAGAGATAAGCATGTGGAGCTAAGTCATCTGTATAACAAAATGCTTTATTGTTTGCCACTTGGCAACGATACAATGCTTTGTAGTATATAAGACTTATTTTTGGTAAAGATGTGATCATCCAAACAAACTATAAACGTTTTAAAACATAGTACTTGGATCATGCTATGAATTCCATTTGAGCAATTGTTATTTTTGCATGAATATCTATTGGCTGCCATACATGGTTGATAATTCCATCAAAATGTAGTGAAAGTTAATTGTTGGCGTAGTGTACTCACATAACTAATTGTATGTTTCATTGTAAGCTACAAGTTAATAATAGATATCAATGGCCTTAGGGATTTCCTATGCTCCAAGGAGACCTACTCTCTACCCCGAATAAATGCATTAGAAATGGATGAAATAAAGTCACGAAATCTCGAGTATTCCATGGGCGTGAAGTCTTAGAAATAAATGATGGTTCATATAATAATTGTTAGTGACCCCATGCTTCATCTACTTGCACGAGATCTTTGTCACACGGTACAACGATTCGCCCTACTGCTTTGTGTTTCTTGCACACTGCATGTTGCAAAACATATCCAATATTACCACTCATATGGGTGTTACCGTGTTATAGGCGTACGACAATCACAAGAATTGTTCAATAACATGTGAATTAGATATTGTGAAATTATTTCTCATGACGAATCTAAAAACATAGGTCTTATAATGCTAATTATATGAATTTCTAGATGTTTACGGTCAAAGATAGAAAAGTTTAACTTAGGACAATCTTAAAACAAGAAGAAGTAAATATCAGTTTCAGAACTCAAGAATATAATGCACAACCGCATGCGGCATGGATGGTTCCTCCTTTGGCACCACCTTCACTCAGCAGATGAGGCGGAGAGTCGGGGCTCCTAGTCCTCTTGTCGTGGATGCCGGTGCTGCATAAACTTTCCTGCCCGCTGCCTTTACTCGGCGGACAAATGGTAGTCAGGCTCGTAGCTCTCACGTTTGAAAATGAAATTGAATTCATATATATGACATATTAGTCACTAAAATTAACAGTAGCAGTAGCTTATTTGCCCAGAACACACACTCCTACTTTCATCTGACCAATTTCAGACAGACAGATAAAAGTATGAGCACCAATCATTAACTATTCCAATCTATTTTGTGTACAATATCATATTCCGTCGTTGGTCATAACGAACTCAAGGATCAAGAAGCGACGGCAAAATCAGCGTTGATGTCGGTGGGGTTCATCATATCCCTGCTTCGCCACGCGTGTTGATGTCGGTACGGCGTCAATTATGCTGCCCGCCGCTGCCTCCCCTCGGTGAACCGGGCTGCCCCGCGGGAGGACCGCCTCTGCTCCGCTGCGTCAAGATCGTCGCGCGCAGCGCCACCGTCGTAGTGCGCCGCTGCTTCTTGTTCTTTGTAACTGGTGACCGCAGCGGCAGCAGCCGGCCGCTGCTGTGGCTGATGCAGGCTGCTGGCCGGAGGGGAAGACAGGTTGAGCGCGCCCAGGCGCAGGCGGGACGACACGAACCGTATCAGCTGCCGCGGGACGGAGATCGGCGCGGATGACGGTGACGCCATGGCCATGCGCCGCGTTCCTTGCTTGCTCGGATCGAGCTAGCTAGATGAGTCCTCGAGCTTTGTCTCGGCGATCTCTCTTAATTGATTGCCTGTACTTCACTGCTTCTGGTGCTGGTGTCGCTTTCCTTTTGTGCTGAGATGGCTGATGGATCCAAGGACGATGAAGCGGAGCGCTATTTATAAGTTTACTACAACCGATGGATGGGGAGCAGGTAGTGTAGGACCGAGCAATGTGGCAGGGCACGTGGTTCTTGACTTTGACCAGACTCTCACGCATCCTCTCGATGTCTCTCTCACACACAGACATAAGAACAAATGGACAATTCGTCCCCTTTGTTTACGAGGTCAAGACGACGTCACGCGTCTGTGTTACCAAAAGTAGTTCAAACCTAAGTACGTACGGACTAGTGTGTGTGTGTTTGGCTGACCGGGTTTTGAGTACTATTTTGATCCGGTCATCACTGAACCTGACGCAAAGTCTCAGTCGCATACTCATCGTTCATCGCGCTTCACACCGTGTGCGCTGACTATTGATCCAGTCAGCAGAACGCACGCTGCGCTACGAAACAGGTATCAGTCAGCCTGCTCTTTTGCACGCTACGTGGCTCATGTCCGAGTGTTAACACGTACATATATCCTTCATTCGTCCGGTACAGGCCTGTGCAATTTTCCGATATGTTATCAATTGTTTTTTGCAGGTGTAAAAATTTGTTTTTTTTTTTTTTTTTTGCGAAGAAACATTGAAGTCAATTGTTTGGATTAGTGGAAGGATGAATACGGAATGGGTACGAATACTGTATTATTTGACATTGGCATTATATGAGACACAAACATATATATTATATATATTTCTTGATTTAATTGAAAAATTTTACCACTAATTTAAATAGTTCATCACAAAAAAATCCTAGAAATTACCATAAAAAAGAAAAACATCTGGCCTTTAATTTTTATAGGTATAAAAGATCTACCGTTGATACCCTCTGCCATGAATCCAGCGAGATCACGTTTCAGTATAAGGGCATCTCACGTAGGCAGGAGTTCTAACTGAATACTAGATTCATTCAAGATACACGTAATTCCCAATTAAAAATTATTTACTATCGGTATTTCCATAGTATAGACATAGACTTCCGTAACTATGTGCATCACCGCGGCCATCATTCAACATCGCATCTCGACAGTGTAAATCGCATCGCCGTGCATCTGCAGTGTACATCAGCTTTGGAGGCCTGGCCATGCCTCTGAGTTCGCGTGGCATTGCCGACAACCTGACAGACCATTGAGTTCCTCGCCGAGTCCATGGGCCGATGCTCGGATTCGAATGGTGCTTGCTGGAGCATGTATTCGTTGTCGGTAGTGTCCTGAGCGACAACAAACAGAAGTGGAATTTCAAGACACTGACGGTACCTGATGGATCACCATACTAGAATCTTAGACGGATGAGTTGTGGCCGGAGGAAGCAGAAGCAAACGCCGCCAATGCAACTTAGCCATGCATGTCCTCGCAAGAAGGTCGTGTGACGATCGACAAGGATGACATGTTGTGGCTGACTGGCTGTTCGATACACCCATAAACAAGTTCCCAAAAAAAAAAAGATACACCCATAAACAAGGTACTGCATGCACTTTGGACATGTTTCCTCTGCATACGAAATCATGCATGTATGTACGGAATCTAGAGAGCTGCTGAGAATCAAAAGTGGTTCTGCTGACAAAAAGAGATAGTAACAAATATCAAGGGATTTGGAGTAGTCACTGACAGGACTTAAATTAGTTCTCTGGATTTAAGAGTCAGAGCATTGGAATATATATTTAAGAAACCAAATATTCGCAATTCTAGAACTAGGAGCACATTGAAGCAATCTCCAATTCGAAAACTAGGACAAAGGATTTCTTTCTGGCATTGAAGTAACCAGCCACTCCAATCAAGCCGGAGCCGGAAAATCAGGACATGGATAATCTTCAGGTATCAACATAGTTCTCAAATAATGAGCTCCTTATTACATAATAGGTTCATAAATAATTCCACAACCTTTGACAGTAGAAAAAGGTGAGTTTTTGAAATAAGTTTCTTGCATTTGTAATTAATGTGGAAAAAGGAGACGAGTTAAGACATTAGGGAAGGCAACAAGGCCAACTCATGTGTCTTGGCAAGATGACGTTGATTATTATTACCAATACAAATGTCTCTTCTTCGATATTGTAGTCCAACTTCACAACTTTACAACAAACTTGCAAAATAACTAAGATAAAGGGGATTAATTCTGGCATGTACAGTATGTTTTTTGTGGTAAATAGAGGAATCTGACACAAGTTGGAGGCAAAGAGTGACAGTTTAAAGTATTACTTGAGCAAAAAAAACCTCCGCTGTCAACAAGAGCCTACATAATGTCAACTAACTTCAATGTCAACTTCATTGCTATGCATCAGAGTGGCCCATGTTTGTACCGTCATAGTGGCTAATAATGAATTGGAATAGCCAAATTCCAAGTACGTGAAGTCTAGAGTGAGAGCTCTCTAGAGCTCCGTACAGCTAAAATCTCTCAATCTGGAGACAGTAAAATCATGAATAGGGGATGAGGAAGCAGAGGGCAAGATCCAGAAAAGCATAGCCAACGTATGTCATGGTCGGATGAAATTAGGGATATAAATTTAGAAGGAAAGATGAAGAAAAACTTATTATCCATAGATCCCGAATTTTTTAGAATAAATGAGCTAATAAATAAATAAATGGCCTGAGACTTTCTAGAATAGTATTGAATGCTTAGTCGTCCTTCAATACAACCTCGATTATTACTGTGTGAAGGTATACTGTGGTGTAGGTATATGTTCACCAATAGGAACAAAACAAAACATATTTAGATGTTACTGTTGTATATATGTTCTTGATTATAAATAATTAATTTTATATTTCTACTTTAAAATAGAGGTGACAATTATAAACTTGCTAGCCCGTGCAATGCACGAGTTGATTGGCTAGTGTAGTCATAATTAAGGGTGAATTCATCTGAAACATATAAAATAGGGTCATTATCTGTATTCGCTTTATATATTGCATTTTTTGAGCATTTGATTTGTATCCTTACTTGTGTATATTCGATTATACGCCTATCACTATTTTTTACAAAGCAGAAACAAAATTTGTATGAACGTGATCCTGCATGTTCTATCTATTTCCATTCTTGCAGGGTGGTGATGTGCAGTCACATTGCCCAAAACAGTCCTTCAGAACCAGCCTATACGTACGGTACTTGTCCTCAAGAAGTAAACAATCAAGAACAGATAACGGATCAACAATGAGCATCCATGGATGGTTAACTAGATTAACCAATCTCGTACAAATAACCGCTTTAGTGTAATTTAGTGGTTGTTTCTCCATACGAACAGACATTAGTCACATTACATCCACACCAAAGAGATATCAGTAACCTTATTTTCTCTCCCTAGATAAGATAGCCTAGCTTCATCAGCTACAGCTCAAGAATCGGAAAGAACCACGCAGCATGCAGGACCTGTTCTACCGGCTGATCAACAGAGGATCCGATCCTAATCACTTGAGCTCACGCGGTGACGACGTGGACACCGCATGGTGGTGGCCACCGCTGCCACCCCTCGGATCACCGGGCTCCCCTGGTTGTTGATCACGTGTCCTCCTCACCGCCAGCCGCCGGGGCGCCGTCTCCACGTTCACCCTCTCAGCAGAAGGAGAAGGACGACGGACGACGCCACCTCGGCCTGATCCGGCAATCGCTGCTGGCGGCAGGACAGGGTGCTTGCCGGGATCTCCATCTGATCCCTTTACGATCCTCGCCGATTTCGTCGGCACGGTATTGTGCATCGGGCCGCCGCGACGTTTCCTCTGTTTACGAGGCTGCCCCGGCAGAGCACGACGCGTCGCCGTCGGCGCCACCAGCAGCTGAGCCGTCGCCGCGTCATCCACCACTTCGCCTGGCGCACTCGTCGCCATGGAGGAGACCTCGTCGTCTACATGGCCAGCTGCTTCTTCGTAGGATGCAGCGCCGTCGGGTTCCGAGCTTTTCGGCTTCATCAGCGGGTCTACGACGCCGGCAGCCGAAGTGCGGTAGTCCACAGACATGGCCGTGGATTCCTATCTCTTGGATCGACCACAGTTAGTCCGTGATCGCTTTCAGTTGCTTTTTTTTGAAGAAAGCTTTTCAGTTGCTTGTTGTGCTACGCTGCTGGGTGATGGATGGATGCATGGAGCCGGCGATGGTGCGCCTAGTTATACAATCCATCGGCGTGTTCAAGTCAAGAGCTCGATCGTGTGGTGTGGGTGTCTCACCAGTTCAAAACCACACTGGCTGGTGTTGGTGGTCTAATGGCATGGTATGTACGCAAGTACAAATCTTTTGATCAGGTCGCTGATGCGATGCGCCCATCACAGTCGGCACGTCACAAACTGAACCTTGAGAAAGCCTGACTTGACCTCAAAAATAAGGAGTTAGTTACAGTCGCTGTACTGCGTTGGATTGTGAATTTGTGATTACGTTCGGATCGCAAGGCCAGGTCGGAATCCCTGCCAGCAATGTGAACCTGTAATGACCGGTGATCGATTCCGGCTCCGGCCGGCCCATAACAGAACCTCTCACTGCAGACGACGCCCCATGAGCGAGCGATGGTTCATATGAGTCATGACACAAGGTTTACTCGGAATACATCTGCTGTTGAAGAGGCCAAAACAAGGAGTTGAATTGATCCTGCTGTCTCCACCTAGTGCGTGTTTAATGGTACGCATATTGACCTCAGACAGGTACTACTTTTTGTAGTTCGAGCTGGTCGTGCTTTTGGGTTAGAATGTGTGACCCTTGACACCGACGTACCTACTCGATCTGTCGTCAAACGACTCCAAAGTCATCAGCAGGGCTCCAACTGCAACTACTCCGTGAAATAATATAACCAAATATTCGACGTCCCAACAAATTAAAATTGTCAAATGAGAACAGTTCACCAACTCATTTGCATTGTTCTCATCAAGACACCGTACAAAGTGTAGTCAATGAGTCAACTCGCACTAATGCCGAGTGCCTGAAAAAAAAACACCCGGCAACTACAAAGTGTTAAACTACATGTCTCGTATAGTTTCTACCACTATGTCGAATGAGCAGATGACCAAAATAAAAATGGTAGATCTTCAGAAGTTGTACATCTTTGTAGTTGAAATTTTTTTAATTTGATTTAATGTTCTCAACAAAAAAATCATTTGAATTTCTTAAATTTGAATTTTTCAAACGACCTCGGATAGAGAAACTACCAAAATAAAAGTTGTAGATATAGAAAAGTTATAAAACTTTGTAGTTGACAACGCGACATAGAACTGTTGATCAAGTCTTTTGCATCTTTGGTCGCAGGATAAATTCCAAAACACTGGATACACACGGGACAGAGGAAGAGAAGATCCTGAACAGAGAACCGGTCTGCACTGCGCCACAAGAAAGATCAGACCCGTGTGCATCCACACGCTTGACGTCGCTGAGCTCCGGTCCGGTCCACGTCACTAGCCAGGACAAAGCTGCAGCATGGAGCCTTGTGTGGATGTTCTTGCAAAAGCCATGCTTCCTTGTAGGGATCTGAATGACGCCCATGCTCTGAACTCTCGGTACCCTGGGACGTTATGTGCAAGTTCCGAGCAAATTACGGTTTGAGGAGAGAGTCTAGATAGATGTAGCAGCTAGCTGGTATACTGTTCTGTTTATTGGCATGTAGTTGCTCCAATGGAAGCCATAAATGGCTTGCAGTTCCAAAGGCTTGGGATAGTAGAAAGTAGCTACAATGCAATTTCACCCAGATTGCAACCCACCTAGTATTTTTTCAAATACTTCAAACTAGTGATGGGATCCACACATTTGCGCGTCTAGTAACAATGAATTAACTATAGGTAATGGTATATCGTCTTGGAAATTATCTCCTCAAATGTATTGTTGCTTACCATCGTTATTTTTTTATCACCATCTATCAAATCAACTATAGCATTTTCTTAGAGATAATATTTTAATATGCGAGCACTACATAATCTATTAGCTCAATTTCTTGTAGGTTAAATGTTGTAATGGGAATGCCTCCAGCTTATATTGTATTGTTCCCCTGTCCAAAACCATTATGTATTCAAATAAACGCCATGTGCACTGGTTCTTGGGAACGGTTAATGCAAAGGGCTTGCAAATGGTAATACGCGTAGAGAGAAGGTAAAACAGGTCGCCACACGGATATTGATTGTACACTGTTTTTAATGGTTCCTCATAGGGATTGTGATTGTCAATGATTGACATCTTGCTTTATATTGCTCTCCACTCTGAGCAATAATCACGACTAGTAGGTCTAAAGAAGTATGAGAATTTGGATGGTCTTCAATGAAAAGTACACAGGTCTTAAACATGTGTCACGAAAGATCCGTTAGCTTGAGACGTTCAAATCTTGTGTCACGTCATCAACAGCGTTGAGCAAAACTCAACCGAGTTAGGGCATGTACAAAGGTTTAGACAGCTGCTGTCTGTAAAGACCTTGATAACCACACATAGATAGCAAAATGGACAGCTCATACAATGCTTTGTCTGTTAAGCTGTCTGTATACTATTTAACTCATGAATGAGATTATAAATTGAAGTGATCAACTCTAGATTTGATCTTTGTAGACTATTGTGTTGCTTGTGTAGAGAATGCTATGTGACTAAAATAAAAGTCATATATTTGCACACCAATTAATAAGCGTAATACACAATATGTTGATGTATGCAGATCTAATTTTAGCGGCCTGCATTAAGTTCAGAATGTGTTGAATGAAAATTATTTCATGTCCTCCTTCCCTCTCTAAAGGCATTCTTTTCAAAAATTATTTTCTGAAAAGGGTTGTATTGCAAAATGGCACAAATCGTGAGCACTGGCTCTCCTGTGATTCTCCTTATCCATTGTCATTTTACGGATCTTGGCCTTGCAGCTGGCCATGGCTTTGGCGGGGCCCCTTGGACCTCGTCGGAGCAAGAGGCAATGCGCAGCGGCGGCAATACGGCGAGGGGCTCGGCGACGACGCAAAGGCCCATCCTTCCATTTTCGCGCGCGACAGAGGATTCCGCACGAGATCGGAACCAGCCGGCTTCAGGTGAGAATGGGTTGTACAACGCGGCGAGGAGCTGTCGGTTTGCTTCGTAGCACGAGCCTTTGCTGTCGTTTCGTGAGGCGACGGCAAGCCTCTCTCTTCATTAATTCTAGTGAGAGAAGACGACGTGGCAACTTACAGACGGCATATTAATGGCCGTTGTACATGCCCTTAGGGTGGTAGGGCTTCGGATTATGCAAAAAAAGTTTTGTATTGAATTCTGAGCCAAAATATCTTCTCTGGTTTATTCTCGATTTATCTATCTGTCAAAACAGCTTATCCACTTAGGCGTTTGGCAAAACAACTTATTCTATTTTTTTTTCCAAAATGAATTATGCATGTCAAATGGATGTAGCACCTCTAAATTACAACTTCAGTTTGTCCATACCTTCCTTGTGTACCATATTGAAATGAAAATAAGTGTAGGAAATAAATAAAATATATATGGTCGAACTTTTTTATATTTTATTTTTTTGCAAAATATATTCAATTGTGGTCGAGTTTCGAAGATCTCGTCACAACGATCGTAACGGTGTAATGGATTCATAATTCGGACGTTCGGTTTGTAATCTACGGTTTTTTAAACAAACATAAGTGTGTTTTGTCCAGTGGGGCTCCTCATCGAGGCGTGCACCTGAGCTCGAATCTCCGCCTGCGCTCATGCCTTGAAAGAGAAAACAGATTTGTCACGTGTTTTGCTGAGAAGCTGCTTTTCCTCGGACTGTTTGGCAATCTGCATGCTGAAGCAGAAGTAAAAGCTGACGAATAATCTGTGCCGAAGAGGCTCTTAGTTTGTGAGAAAGGTATGTCGGGCAAACGCCCCCCTTCCCCCCCTCCCTCCCCAAGGAAAACCCAAATACGTGTCTAATGATTTCACTTATTTATAGACATTCATTCATTTGTAATTAATAATGTTTGGAGGTTATTACTACTATCGCTTGAGAACCTTGCTATATATTTATTTGAACAACGATTTTTTTTTTTTGTCACTTCAAGGTGTGTTCTATAACGTGAAGTAGTTATCATGAAACTACTCATTACAATCAATTTTATCACAATAGTTCTAATTTTATCACAATAGTTATCATGAAACAAACGTGAAGTAGTTCTAAAACTTATATTTTCAGATTGTGAAAAATACAACAATAGGACCTATGTATCTAATTTTAGCACAAACAATTTTTTTGGTGTGCTTTTACTTGTCCCCTGGGATGCACACTTTCAACGATAGATGCAATCACCTGCTAGTGATTATGAAATGGTTTAATTGTTTTCTGCTGCAGGGTGGTGATGCGGTGAGGCAACAGCAGCGGCGCAATGCTCACAGTGGCAGGCAGGTGGTGGGCGAGGTCGGCTGCGAGGCATTGAAATCCAATTGGTTAGAACGTCAAGGATGCGGGCGGTGGATTGAACAGCCGGGCGCCGTCGGAGACGAATGTAGGATGGTGGGCTAGGTTTCTCGTGGGCGGCTTTGCTTGAAAGAGAAAAGAAAGAATCAGTCACGGCTGGAGTGGAATAAATATGACACACCGTTGGATGGCAATCTAGCTAACAGTGTCAATCATTGACAGAAGCAACTTTTATTTTCTTCTGTTAAAAGTCTTCTTGTGTCCGTAGATACAATAGCTAAACCCATTCAAGATTCACAGCAGAACAGCAGCAGTACCAGGGCCATATTAGTCGCAAGCAGGGTTTTCAAAACCGGAGGAAACCAGTTGGG